>APFE030393894.1:4451-14903 GCA_000404065.3 Pinus taeda
TATATATAAACAAAAAAATAAAATATTGAAAACAAACACAACAACAAATAAGATGATGGTCCAAAAAAGATCCATAAAGCAAAAAACTATGAACTCAACAAAAAAACAACGGTAAAAAAAATCAGGGAAGCATAAAAGCAGATGACTGCTTATAACAAAGCTTTAGAAGAAGAGGAAACACCATATGGCTAAGTTTAAATGTGTGTAATCCTACTGTCCTAGGCATGTAATCTGAAATAACCAAACATTCTACTACTGGGCATGTAAATGAACACAATAACTCTTTTTTCCTTTTTGTATTTTTTGTGACAATGTGAATGCTAAATCCTCTTTTCTTATCTTCCTAGGTGATTTTTCCATAGTTCGGCCTTAAAATATGCCACTATAGATTGTCTGATAGGATGTCCTAATGCCTCCTACAGGATGTCCTAATGCTACTACATGATCCCCTGTATTCCTACATGATCTGGTTGAGAGCAAGAGGAGGGATTTGGAAGGTGGTGTAAGGCTCAACGAAGTTGAATGGTGGGAGAAATGAGGCAAGGGAGGGGTTAGAACTCCTTCAAAGACCAAAAAAGAGTTTTTGAAATGGTTGGATTTGCTCAACAAACTTGGAGAAGTGTTCTTATGAAATGATTAATTTGGTGAGGGATTAGTGGAAAAAATGATAATCATGGATTGATGAGGTTAGGATGAGATTGTTGGTCATGAGATCTCTCTCCAGTTGTGAAACTCCTGCACTACATCAATCAATGGCATTTATCCATGGATCATGAAAAACAAGAAAAATTTTCAATCAACTAAGAAAACAGAATTTCATTATCTAGTTGCCTATTTCATCCATGGAAAACCTTGCATAATAATATGAAACCTTTATGAGATCTAATGCAAGGCTGAAGATATCATAAATGACAATTAAATCCTATTCTTGAAAACTGGTAAAACGTTGGCCTAAGTAGTAGGAAACCCTAAATTCCATAAGAAATCAAAATTATGTCTTTTTGGGGCTGCATAGTAGTTCTTTCTTGAAATCATTGTCCCTGAAGGGAGAAGTGCATCCAAAGCTACCTACTATCAACATTTTCATATTCATTTATCTTTCTAATCTATTGTTAAAGAAATGCACAAATGGCAGAAAACTAATCAAATCCATAACTACTTGCAATGAAATAATGCTAAAAAAAATTCAACCATTAATCTATGAAATCAACTAAGAATACAAATACAAGAAGAGGAGTGTTTGTTGCTAGGGTTGCACCCTATCTCAAGAGCTTCAGCCCTCTGATTCAAATCACTTCTTGATCAAGGAAATGCTCATTCTCATTATCATATTAGAAAATTGCATAACAATGTCTTCCACAAGTCTTGAACTCAAAAATGCCTAGTGCTTTTACATAAAAAATACAAATTCTAATGAGGCTCTAGGCCTCTTTGTTTATACAACTGAAGTCTCCAACTACTTCCTTAAATGTAGGGAGGCACGTCTCCCAAACTCAAGATGAACTGGTTCATTAATTGTCACTCGCTCTATTGTCTTTTGATCTTCATGACTTGGCTACTTGTAACTCCGAGATAGTTTGATTTGATGGAGGAAAATTCGAATGAGTGAGGATTAAATGAGTAGGATCTATCTCCTACAATCTCTCCTCCTTGACTCATTCGTGTTTTTGCCCTTAGTTAGCCAAAATTGCCATGATTTGCTCTCAGAAACCTGCAACCAATTCACATTAGTCCACTAGACATAACATCTCTCTTTTACTCATCTCGTTAAGAAAAATATAACCAAAATATGTAAGGAATTATGACAAGAGTTGATTTAAATAAGCTTGGCGGTGTATGAAGGTCCATAAAGTTACCTAATGATGAGGCTCATCACCACCTAATAGATGATGATGGTCATCCTTAATATTACAAGATAGGGCTTGTACATCACATTTGAGCACCAACACTTGAGCAAGTTAATTACACATAAGCCCTTTTCCTCTTCTAAGGGTGATGTAGGGAACTTTTCGGTCACGATGTGTTGGCATAAAGATACTTTTGATGGCTTGTACATGATAATATGGAGCACACATTAGCCCTTACCTCACATCTTGACACGTTTTTGAGTTCATTTGAAAATTTAAGTAAATATATGCATGTATTTAGTGTAATTAAAATAAAAAAAAAATACTATTGACTTTGTTATAATTAATTTTTATTTAAACAAATTTAAAAATTAAAAAAGTTGCAATTAAGTAAAATTTTTATATTCAAAAAGTATTTAATTAAATAAAAAATACAAAAATAAAGAAATAAAAGATAGAAAAAAAGCTTTGGTATATGTTTTTAAAATAAATAAAGAAAAAAAATATGATGACATTCTCATAAATTAATTGATTGTTGAAATATATATATTAATAATTATCGAATTAAATACCAAAAAGAAAGTATTTAGGAATTTAGAGATGGCATTAATAGATTATGATGGCTTTAAATGTAAAACAATAAAAATACCTAAAATATTAGATGTGATATTAAAATAGTTTTTTGTTGTTTCATAAATTTAGTGTTAAAAAGAAAATTAATTTCATGTTCTATAAATTTAATAATTTAAAATTCGATTGCTTTGGTTTATAATTAAATTTTGAATAAGATAAGGTTAAAACTTATCTCAGATATAGTTATTACAATAAATATGTTTTTTTCTATATTAAGAACAAAATTATTATTCAATTGAGAAGTAAAAGTAAAACTATATGGAGTGTATAATAAATTATTAGATTGAAGAAGAATAATATCCACAATCAATAAGGTATAAATAAAATGCATATTTATATGGAGAGTATAATCACTTATTCAATTGACATGTACTGAAAATAACTACTATCATGGCCATCTAAATGATATGATTATAAATCACATGGAAAACGATGGATGTGACACTATTTTCCTGAGGGATGGACCAAGACATCGAATATGACAATTTTGTTTTATCATAAATGTTATAATAGATTAATATATTATGTATTGTGAAATAATCAAATATCACTATTTATATGATGTGCATTGGAATGTTTTTATAAATTCTTTAAAGTAACAAGAAGTGCTTCCACAACACAAAAATTAGCATCCATAAATTATATAATAGTAAGCAACATTGAGGGTAAACAAATTCGAATAAAGTATTGCAAAATGTGACAAAATGAAGTAGTATCAAGTGTTGTAAATGATATTCAAATCCACTTTGTCATTCTTTAATCACTAAAGGTTCCAACTATTTATAATTTTATCAAAACATCTGAATGTAACTCCAACAAGGAGTGGCATAATATTTTGAATGGAAATCTATGACGATATGAAATGTGAAAAACATGAGTCTAACCACCTTTCCAAAGCTATGGTTATAACCTAGACTGGAAATTTACCCTTCATATTTTTTTTTTCGATCAATTGATTCTATTAGTTCTTTGAAATAGAGCAACAATTTTTTCAGGTATGCTTCTCCCCACATTTCATTCCAACCAAATTTATTAACTAGGAGAAAGATATAAAAGGTGATACAAAAGTGCCAAAATTTACATTGTATCCATAAAATAAATGCATAAAGCATCCAAAAAACACATATAATACATATGAAAAGAACTTCCATCAAAGATTATGAAGGGGTGCCAATTCCTATCCAAAATAAAAAATGTTGGAGGGTCTAGGGTGCCCCGTAAACATGAATCTCTAGGTGGTCAATCTGACCCTCAATATGATCTAGCGACTTATTAGTCAATATTTGGATCATTATAAGTGAAGTCGCCTTCTCCAAAATTTCATGTTTATTATTTTTTTAGTCAATCATGAAAGTCACCTCATTCGAGTCATCATGTCTCTGTTTCCCTAGCTCCACCAACAATGCAATAACACTGCATCTCACTATACAAACATTCTAAATATGGTGGTGCTTCCACATGGCTAGGTGATGAAACATGTCCATGAGCCAATTCACCCTCATAAATAGTGTAAACACCCCCATCACTGTCATCTTCTCCTACCCACCTGCAATGGCCAACTAGGACATCATGAGCTCACCCACCTTGCATGGCATACCCCTTTCGTCTAGGAATTCCACTATATAATCCAGAACACAAAGAATAATTTAATTAAACCACCCAAATGGTGTAGGTTGGTAATCAAATCTTGCTTCAAAACTCAACAAGATAAAAATTGTCAAAAATTACATATTATTCCATAATTATCACTAAAGAATCACCCCGATGATTACAATGTTTCCCCTTGAATAGAGTACCCCAAAAAAACCAAGGAAAGAGGTAGTGAGCCTGAGACCTCAAACTACATCTCTCAACCCTAAGAAAATTTGGCGATAGATATGTGAAACAAATACCACTAAAGATGACAAGGACCATGACAAATTCTTGAAAGCATAAATATGAGGAAACCCAAAAAGAACGTATGACCACCAAATCCAAAATTCCATTTACAAATGAACACCTATGGCCTAGAGGCAGAGCCATATTTCTTACTAAACAAGGAAGAGAATAAAACCAGACCATTTAACTCCTCTGACAAGAAAATTTAGTAGTTCTCTTGTCCTCACCATGTCTCACCATCCAAAGTATAGTTCACCACCCTTCAGCTCACTGAGGTGCCAAACTGTGCAAGCTAGCACACCATACTGACCAAAGCACAAGCCCCTCTAGCTTGCATTATACGTTCACTCTAAATAAACCACTCAAATGAGCATGCATAGGTTGGTGGTCTATGCATAGCCAACATTTCCCTACTACCTTCCCAAACTCCCATAACTCGAAAAATCATCTTCTGGAAGAAAAGCAATCGTTCAGGCAATAATCTAATTCACATGTATCTAGATGCTTTTGGGTGTCCTACCCAACTTGTCTATGGCCCTTGCCCCCATCAATCCCCCATTTTTGGCCACACTCATCTTATCTTAATTGCATGTGTCAACTCCAAACTAAATGAAAAAAGAACTGGATATCTCTTTCATTTTGAGTTACGCACAATTAAAATGTTTTAATCATAATTTTATTTTTCATTTACCAATATAATATATAGATAGTTGAAATTTGGATGTTTATCTATACTACTACAACATAGAAACAAGACACACACATTCGTTTCGTATGTCAACTGCAAGATAAATAAGGAAAAAATTACACATCTCCTTCATTTTGAGATAGACACTGTTAAAAGTTTTGAATCATTAGTTATAATTTTTCCAATTCTTTTATATACAAAATACATACTTGCCAATCTTCCATTTTTGTTAATGTATTTTAAATTCTAATTCATATCAAATATTGAAGGAATTATACATCTTCATGATGTCGTTGAATTAGAAAGAACAAATTAATTAAACGTGGAATATCCTTCACTTTATTCATTTATTGTTTACACTAAATTTCTTCTCACCACCAATATTTTCAAAATGTATAGTATGAAATTTTATTAAGTATAAAATAAATTTAACATCTCCTTGATATTATTGAGTGGAAAAAAATTTAACTAAGGAAAAATATTTTAAATTCAATTTTTTTCTCTTTATAAATATTAAGTTGATATAAAATCCCCCCTAATTTGGGTGGCAATTGATCATTTTCATGAAAGAATTTATCACCACGATGCATTGACACAGAAATTGGCTCTCATATGACTTTAAGATACCAACTTCGTATGCTAATCGATCGATTTTCATGATGCCTAATCCACTGCTCCATATCCTTTATGTGATCTACTTATACTTAACACTAATGCCTCATTCACTTACTTGGCGATCAAAAACATATTGTTTGTCTAAATATTTCTTGGCTCTTTTGTGACCCAACTTGTTCGTGATTCTTCACGCACCCTGTCATACTCATATTTCCTTCGAAAAGAAAAGCTACAATTCCCTCAGTGATTCTAAATTCCTCCTCCTCATTCTCCCTCCCACTACTATGGATCAGGAGAGTATATGTGTAAGCAATGGAGTCGATGGATGTGGTCATGAGCATCATCCCCATGTTGTATATATTGATGAAAAAACTAATCTCTTCATTCCAAATATTAATGAAAGCATACTGCACAATGTATCCTCCATGGAAGCTGATGAATTAAGGAACCTAGGTGGTGGGCATTGGGCGTCAAAAGTTTACTAGCCAGAAAGTTATGGAAGAAACAACAAGCCAAAGAAGCTTCCATAAGGAAGCTGTTAATTCTAATGAATTAATAGTCTCCATGAATGTCTACAGGACCTTATCCTTCAACCAATGACCTATTGGTTTCCCCATGGTGGGAAGATGGTCCAAAACCTAGTTCTGCTAGAAGAATCAACATTATTATGGTTGTGTAAATTTTTTACATCATTTTTGCCAAGATGAATTTCTTGAGATTCTTACAAAAAATATATAAAATTATTTTATTTAAGGTTCACATTGAAATATTTCATATATTATCAACATCAAAATATTTCTTTTGTTGTGTCTCTGTCTAAATATGTATAGAGTAGATATTGAAATATATTAGTTGGTATGAATATTCAAATATTTTATCGAATTTTGGTACTAAAATAATTTTAAATGAATGAATTACACATCTTCCAAATATTGAAAAGTAAAAAGACAACAATACTTTTTTCTAATTACTTTATATCTCTCAAATTGAAATAAAATTTAGTTATTATCAACATTAAAATATTTTATTTATTTACTTATTATTTAATATGAATATTAATTTAAATGTCATCTCAATTTTATCTTAGGTAGTTAAAGAATTACACATCTTTGTTGTACTAAAGAAATAAAAACAAATTCAATTCTTTTATCATTATTCTTAATTTGATTCTTTTTTAATGTGAATATTTTTATTATTTTTCAATCTAAGGCACAACATATATCCATACTGTAAAGAACTAATTAAGGAAAAAATAATCTTTTTTTGGTAGATTATCTAAGGAATATACTCAAGCATATTGTGATAAATTTCACTCCCCAACAATCAATTTTGTATTCAGGTAATAAAGAACTATTTATATGGGAATATATTATCCATTAATATATTCAAGCATATTGTGATAAATTTCACTTCCCAACAATCAATTCTCTATTCAGGTAATAAATAACTATTTATAACTTTGAGTAGTTGAAGTTGAGAACTTGTTTCTAGGAGCGCACTTGCTGAAAGAGCTGTGCACCCTAACGAACAATCACAGGTAGAAACATGTAGTTACACGCAGCTGCCCCCCAACTGCCTCTTGCTACAGGGGCTTGAGCTCCATGGATGCATTAGAGGACGGAAAGCTTCCGTCAGGTCAGTAGCAAGAAAATGAAAGAACAAAAAAAGCCTTTGCCTCTCTCATTTCTACAATGGGCCCGACAAAGAATAGACCATCAGCCACCAAGTTTATTAAACGAATGGAAGATATTCCTGAAATCTCACTCCCCCTGCCTTTCCCTTTAGAGCAACACTTTCCCTAGCAGAGCATGGATTAGTGGGGCAGTTCACTGGGTTATGGCCATCACCCAAAATTGTGCAAAAATGGGTAGAAAGGAACTGGACTGCGTCAATAGATGGGAAAATCTCAATCAGGTTTTGCGAAAGAGGTTACTTCACCTTCCACTTTGAATCCAAGGAGAATCGAGATCTGATATTTAGGAATGGACCATATTTTATGGATACTAGGGGTTTGTATCTAAATAGATGGACACCAGATTTTGATCCAAAAATGGATGTTCCCAATGACACCCCCATTTGGGTCAGACTACGACACCTTCTCCTTCACTGTTGGGGGAACGATTCAGTCAAAGCAATAGGAAACATAGTTGTGAAATATATAGACAGGTGCGAGCCAAAGGAAAATATGCATGCATGCACCAGAATATGTGTAGAAGTGGATCTTGGGAAAGGGCTATCAAAAGCCATAAAAATCAAAGTGGGCCACTGGACGCACATACAATAGCTAGATTATGAACAAGTCCCCTTCAAATGAAAGGTATGTCACGAATACAATCATTTTGCAAATAGATGTACAAAAAAAAAGAAAATGAAAATTAAAAGGGTGAAGATCTAGAAAAGAAATGGGAATATGTAAAAAGAAAGAAGACAGCCTACAAACAACCAACTCTCTCTTCCTCATAGCCCTCCACATCCTCTGACCCCCATCCTCCATCACCAAAAGTTAATAACCTTCTTTCTAGCCCTAACCCTTTTGAGCCTCCAGATCCTTCAGCCCCGCCATCCCCTAGACCAACATCCGGATCCAGATCCATATCCCCAAAACATACCTCCAAACCCCCCTCATTCCCTTTGGTTTCAAACACTCATACCCCTCCACCCCGCTCAGTAGACAGAATCTTAACCAGAAAGCAGTCAAAGGAGGTACCCCCAAATGTAGAATACCAAAAAAAATCAGGAAGAAAGACAAACAAAGAAATCGGGGATCAAGCAGCAGCAAAGGAAATGGCATTAGAAACACAACAGCCTATGGAAACATTCTTAGGAAGGAATTTAGGAAACAACAAAAAAATCAGACAAGAGGGAAAGGAGCCATGCACCACCCAACAAGTAAATAATGATAATGGTCTCCTGGAATTGTAGAGGAATGGGATCGCCCATCAAGTAAAATGCCACAAGAGACATTTTGGTAAAAGAAAACCTAGACATCCTTATGATTCAGGAGACAAAAATAAATCACCAAGAAACTGAAAATATAAAAAAAAAAATCAGAAATTATGAAGGGGAAGCAATACAGGCAACCGGGGCATCAAGAGGCATATGCACAATATGGAAAAAAGGAACTTAGGAATTAATGAAATACAAAAAATATTAGCACTAGATCCAAATGGATCTAATGCAAATTAGTACAAAAGAGATGTACAATGTCATAAATATATATGCCCCAAATCGTTACAAGGAAAAAGAGCAATGTTGGGACACCTTAAAAGAAGCACTAAAAGAAGTGCAAGATGGGAAAATAATACTAAGAGGAGATTTAAATTTGGTAAGAAGCATAGAAGAAAAGTTTGGAGGAACATATCACATAGACCCATCTAGGGATACTCTAGAAGAATTAATGGAACAACATAACTTGATATATGTCCCACCAAACAATGCGAAATGCACTTGGAGCAATAAAAGAGTGGGAAAAAGTAACATAAAAGAAAGGCTAGATAGAATTATGATACAAGAAAATATAGTAGTAGTGCACAGCTCCATAAAATAAAAAAATTTACATACCACAACATCTGATCATAAACCAATGATAATAGTCATGGGCATAATGGAAAATCAAGGTCTGCTTCCATTTAGATACAGCTGAATTTGGGATGGAAACGAAGAAATTAGTGACCTAGTCAAGGAAGCATGGGAGAAAAGAGTAGTAGGATCACCACAGTATATTTGGGAAACAAAATTAAAAATTGCAAGAAACAAATTAAAGGAATGGGCAAGAGAAAATGAATTAAAAGAAAAATGAAAAGAGAAAAGAGTTACAGTAGAAAATGGACATCATGCAAGCTGAAAAAGGAAACAAAGAAGAAAGCAAGTAAGATTACCTAAGAGAGAAGGAAATCTTTTTGGAAATATATAGGGAAAATAGGAAAGACGAAGAGGAGGCAAGATTGAAATTAAAAAGTTTGTGGCTCAAGGCAGGGGACAAAAAAACATAATTTTTCCATAACACAATGAAGATAAGAAGAGCAAGAAACCAAATAAAAAAAATTCAAGTTGAAAGCCAAGAGGTAAAAGGAGTGGAGGAACAAAAAAAGCATCCTATAAGCACTTTAAAAACTTACTTTCAGCCAATGAAGAAATGGTTGAAAGTGAATACTTCTTAAAGCACACAAAAGGAAAAATAAAAAAAGGAAAAATGCAACAATAAGCAAGGATCTCAAAGAAGAAGAGGTAGTGAGGACCATATGGAGCCTACATCTGGACAAAGCCCCAGGGCCAGATGGCTTCACGATAACATTCTACAGATTTCATTGGTATACCATTAGAAAGGATTTCTTAAGAATAGTGAAGAATGTTTAAAAAAAAAAAAATAGGAGGCAACACCGAATCCTCCTATCTTGCTCTTATCCCAAAAGAAGCAAACCCCTCAACTTTCAATAGGTTTCGCCCTATCTCTCTCTACAATTCATCATATAAGATAATAACAAAAATAATTGCAAATAGAATCAAGGAAGTACTTCTAATAATTATATCTAGAAACCAAGGAGGATTCGTGATGAATAGGCAAATCATAGATAATATAATTATTATATAGGAAGCGGTTCACTCCAGTATACTAAAACAAGAAAAAATCCTCATAATCAAACTAGATATGGCAAATGCATTCAACAGGGTCAGTCATCCATATCTAATGGCTATCGTCCAGAAACTTGGATTCTTTAGAGAAATTGTGGGAGTCATACAGGCATGCATCTCTACTCCATGGATTGTCCCCCTTGTAAATGGAAGGCCCAG
>APFE030393904.1:0-14854 GCA_000404065.3 Pinus taeda
TAGCCCCATGAATTTGCATATGATTGCATAGGTCCACATGTGATCCTTGTGCGCCTGTAGCGATGGATCATTTAAAACTACTTTAGGAGTGATTTCAACTTTGGGTTTTCACGGTCCCTTCTAATTTTTGTCTTTTGTTCCCTATTTTTTGCCATTTTCCTCCTTGTCTTTTGTGCTGTCATTCTCCTTCAATTTGGTACTTTCCGTTTCCTCTTCCCTGTTTCTTCTACTTCCTCAACATTACCTCTACCTATTTCCAGAGGTTTCCTACCCTTGTTGGCCACCGCCTCTTTATAGGAGGGAGCAGAGCTCCCTCCTCTGCGTCCATCCATGGAGAAACCTCTTCCAAAGACTGAAACCCTCGACACCTTCATTGCTCTCCCGCTCCTCGTCTCTTCGGAATAATCCTGCGTGGGTACTCTCAACAACAGTTTTAATCTTATTATCACTAATGGAAATATATTCTTTAACTTCAACTTCCACAACCTCAAAACTAACATGTCTACTTTTACTAGATTGATGCACTTTAACTATTCTTTGTTGATCCCCTTTATGTACTCTTGTAGCTTCATGAACTATTGTTTTTTGCTTCTTTCTCCTATCTTCTTTTGCCTCTGTGTAGAAATTGTTGACCAAATTCATAATATTTGGCTCTAGATAATAAATTCCCTCCAACATAATTGAAAGAATCTTAGCAAAATCCTATCAAACAAAATATAATATGCCAATGATAAATAATTTATAAAAAAATATAATTGTACTTATGCTAATGTATAAAACATTAAATAAGAAAAATTTCAAATAATATTTTCAATGTTGATTGTGATTTCTTCACACATCTTTGTAGAATCTTCATTCATGTTATACGTGATCTTTAAGAGATGATATATAACCTTCTCAAGTGTCTTGGTCAGTTTTGCAAGAACAAAAATAATAATTGTATTCGACACCAAACATATATTTCATATCTTTCCCATCACCTCATAATGTTAACCATTGTAAATCATACCACAATATAGATATATTTGTACACCTTTGTTGCTTTCTCTATCTTTGACATGCCATGTAAATTGCATTTTATCTATTTCTCGGGCCTTCTTCCATTATGAAATAATCTTGAATGGATTTGAGGAGCAAGTTTCTTGACTTTTACCATGTGTCTCAGTTTTGTTTCATTCAACAATATACATAGAGGGTCCAACTGCAACTTTAGATGATGTAATTGTTGCCCTTGCTCTAGAAATATTCACAGATATCTTCTTTGATGTCAATTTCCTAATGATAAAAAATAAAGAAATATAAGTTTATATTTTAACACTTAATTTTAAAATTAGAAAGAAAAAAATTAAAACTTAAAAAAAATCAAAGATTTAAAAAATAAAAAATAAAAAATTGCGCCTAGAAAGGTGCACCCATGGCACCGCAGTGCCCTGGTAGGTGGTGGGCCGATTCTAGGAATAATGGAATTCCAAGAATAATAGCTTCATAATAACACTTTAAATTGCTTGTCTGAATGAAATGTCACAAATCTCTGGAGTGGTGATGTTGTGACTTCTTGAAATCTCGTAACCACTTTATTAAAAGCTTCATAAATCTAAGGCTCACTATCATATGCAATGTTTGGGAAGTTGAAACCATGAGGAATATCTATCATAACTAGGGAATATCTCCTTTTAGGTATGAGATTTGCAATGTCTTCACAATCACCTTGTATTATTTGATATTGGATAGTGACGAGCCCATTCCAAATGTAATGATTAAGATGAGGATCAAGTTCAACATTCTTAAGGCACTCCTTTCTGAGCCTTTCCAACTTAATTATTTTAGTAAAGGTTTTGAAACTGTCTGGTACTCCATTTGCATCTTTCTTTGACATATTGAATGAAAGAAACAAATATGTTTATAAGTTATAAATAAAAATAGTTTACATATGAATAAAATGAATGCTTAAATCAATATACCTGTTTGAACGAAAGATAAAAATATTTTAGTGTTGTTGTAGAACTTGAATCTGGGTAGTTGTGAACAACATCATCCCAACTCTCTTCATTCAACATTTTAACCATATGTACTTGTATTTTCATATAACCCTTATGACTCTCCTGATCGGGATGCGACGTGGTGTCAAGGGCAACAAACCTCAATTGGACATGGTCAGTACCCAAATGTTTATGACAACCACCCCCAACATGCTTAAGGAAGGGGTGCAGTTTCCTCACACATGAATACATGGGAGGTGGATTGGAAGGGTGGAAGAGGGAGAGATAAGGTAGGGTAGCAGAGATGGGGAAGGTATTTGACGTGTCAGGCAAGTGAATTCTGCAGAGGAGAAGGGAGGAAGCTCAAAGCGGAAGAGAGAAGGTGGATTGCATCTACGGGCTAGTGATGACTTTTTGATATGTAGTCTGGTCTCACTCCTGGTCTATTTCTAAGCTCTGGTCAGATTTCTACGACGATTTAATGTGTTGGTGGGGGTTTCCACTGGGGGGAAGGGAGAGGCAAAAGGCCATCTCAATGGGGTTTAGTCCAATCAGGATGGAACCAGGGGAGGAAAGGGAAGGCCATGGCATGGCTCTGCATGTCAGCCCTTTGGATTTTGAGCCAAAATTTTGGAAATAACATGGAGTTGACTGGGCTGAGCCAAGCTACGAGCCCATACCTGTTAACACAGTTTGGAGAAATTGGTGATAGCGGGCAAGGCATGTTGGGGGGGTTGAGTGAAGCTAAGAGAGGTAAACTTGAGTCGCGGGCAGGGGGATGGGATATTAGCAATGCCAATACTTTGTTGAGAAATCCTTGGCAATTGCATATGCGTGGCAGAAAAAATGCTAATAGGGACCCTAGGGGGCAGAATTGGAAGATAGGCAAGAATTCCAATGGCAGGAAGTTGCAAACTGAGGAAGGGGTATGCAGGTATGGTAACAATTGTAAAGACCAGTCCCAGAAGGGCCCAAATGCTGGGTTCCAAATGTAGGGGGTGACCAGCTTCTAAGCCAGGGTAAGGGGGAGTGGTATGGGGAAAAGACTGAGGACCCAAGCTTGGGACCCAATCCCCGAGGCCACATATGGCCACATGGATTCCCTAACATGCGACAAGCTAGGCAAAGCAGAGAAGTAAGGTATGACCAGTTCCGATGGATTGATGTGAACGACGTCATGGATCTAATGGTGTTTGAATGTTTATAGGGAATTAAGGAACATGACATGGCTCTAGCTAAATGTGGGAGAGGTCGTGGAAGTAAAGGCCCGACTCCTTGAGCAATGAAGAGACCCAACCCGACGGAAGGTCGCAGGGGCTGAAAGCCAGCTGAGCACCTCATAGTGGAAGTCACTGTGGCATATAGAGAGGAAACAGACGATGGCATCCGAAAGCTGATAGAGGTCTGGGAGGATGAGATAAAACATGAGCCGGAGCCAGATGATGAGATAGAGATCTGGAGGATGATGGTTCTTGACCCAGGGAACACAAGAGGTAGAATCACACAATTCAAACACACCATGTACCTGTATTTCTTGATGAAAATTTTTCTTGGTAAAGCAATGGAACAAATTTCTGTGGAGATGGCAGTCACAATGTAGGGCCTGCCCAATTACAGAAAAGACATGGAGAAAATCCTATTCCAGTTGCACAAACAACATGTTAGGATGGATCATATTGACCGTCACATCCCTTGCAATGTGGAGTTGTTTGGAATGCCAAAGGTAACTGCTAATGACCCTGCTCCTATTGCCTCAAACTCTGAGGAGAAAAATGTCTAGAAGGCGTAGTTCCTCTGGGCTTAGTTTTTGTTTATGCGGATAGCATTTAAATTTTCTGTTGTTTATGTTAGAGGTTATATAGTATTTGGACATGAGACTGAGACCAACGTAGCCTTGAAAGAAAGACTGAAGCAATTTTTTTTGGATGGCATATAACGCTGACCAGTGGCCAACAGACTCAGTTTCCCCTCAGGGCGAGTTGAGGCCACCAGGTAAAACCCTGTGGTGTAAATTTTCCTTATATATATAATAGAAAATGGAAGGTCCTGCCAAGCATTATATATATATTATATATATATATATATATATATATATATTATATATATATAATATTATATATATATATATATATTTTATAATATATATATATTAAAACCTTTATTGACTGACTATAAATAAACTAAAAACATATATGGTGATATATATAACAAAAACTACCAACAACAATATGTTATATTTAAAATAAAATTATAATCCAAAAATAAGTAAAAATAATAAAACAAACTTACTTTTGAAATAATATTGATAATTCAACACGAGATAATATTGATTTGACAAGTTTGTCATCCTTCACTCCTTGCATTGCTCTCCAATGTGTGATAGTCATATCATTTGGAATATTCTTGATTTCAAGATCTGCCTTAATGCTAGTACATATTAAGGGTTTATAATTTTTAACCTCCTGACTTTTTATGCCAATATTCTCCCACATGTTGAAAAATTCATAAATCAATTCCCATATCTACCCAATTCTAAATGGAAACTGAAAAATGTTATATATACCTCTTAGTACATATGCGTTTACTTTACCACCTTTAGCATTGATTTTTTCCTCAATTTGATAACCTATTTCCATACAACATTCCTTCTTAAATATTAGAGAAACACTTTTCTTATTCCCACCACATTTTTCTTCAAATTCACTATGAATAAATCCAAACCTATGGATGAAAGTCATAGAGATCTTATACTCATTATCTGTATTATGATCCCATGTCAATAACATTGCTTATGTCTTTGTTAAACCAAGATAAATGATACATTTCATTGTTTCAAAATGCGGGTTATTTGAATATTCTTCCATTAATTGTCTTCTAGCCTCTTCAAAATGGTCCATCCCAATTACATAATATTTGTATTCAAAACATCTTGAACTATCAAATGCCACTTTGTTGGGAACTTGAATTGGATGAAACAGAACCATATAATCAACCACATGTGCATATGGATTTAACTTAATCAATGTTTTCAAATTATGAACATGCAGTTGGTGTGGATTTCTAATTTTATTTTTATATTGTCCTTCATTTGTCTTATAGAATTGGATGACATTAATATGGAATGTATGACCTCTATCAACTAAGTAAATTTTCGTCCATTGATTTCGAATGACATTTTGTTTTGATTTAATAATGCCATCTTTTAAATAAGCACCTATTGTTATGATTTCCCTACTGCCTTTAGAGCTTTCACTATGGTCTTCACTAGTGCCCATGCTTTTTTTCAGAATGACCAACTTTTGATTTCTTCCTCCTATCAGTCAACATGTTTTCTTCTAAATAAACAATCTCCTCATCATCAACTGGAAGAGAGACATCCTCGAGCATTCTTCTTTTTTGTTTTTTATAGCTTTTATCGTTTTCAATAGAAGTTCTAATCTCATTGTCACCAATGATAACATATTCTTCATCTTCAGCTTCCAAATTTTTAAAACTAACATGTTTAGATTTATTAGATTGATGCAATTTATCTGTTTTTTGCAGATCCCCTTTATTTACTCTTGTATTTTTGATGAACTATTGTATTTTGCTTCTTTATCCTATCTTCATCTCTATCTCTGTGGAAATTGTTGATCACATTCATAATATTTGGCTCTAGATAATAAATTCCCTCCAATATAATTGAAAGACTCTTAGCAAAATCCTATCAAACAAAATAAAATATGTCACTGGTAAATAAGTTATAAAAAATATAATGCTACTTACAATAATGCATAACGTGTAAATGTAAACAAGGAAACTTACAATGGTATTTGCAATGTTGATTGTGATTTCTTCACACATGTCTATAGAATCTTTGTTTGTGTCATACTTGATCTCTAAGAGACGATATCTAACTTTATCACATGTCTTGGACAGTTTTGGAAAAACATAAACATTATCTATATTCAACACCAAATTCATGTCTTGTACTTTGCCCATCACCTTATAATTTCCACCATTGTAAATCATACCACAATATAGATATGTTTGAACACTTTCGTTGCTTTATCTATCTTTAACATGCCATGTAAATGGCATTTTATATATTTCTTGTGCCTTCTTCCATTCTGAAATAATTTTCAATGTATTTTAGGAGCTAGTTTCTTGAATGTTACCATGTGCCTCAGTTCAGTTTCATTCAACATTGTTCATAAGGGGTCCAACTGGAAATTTAGATGATGTAATTACTGCACTTGCTGAAGAAATATTCACATATACCTTCTTTGATGTCATTTTCCCAATAAAATTATAAAGGAATATAAGTTCATATTTTTAACACTTAATTTTTAAATATAAAAAATAAAATAAAACATTAAAATATAATTTTAAAACTTTAAAATAAAAATTTGCAAAAAAAAAATAAAATGGTTTTAAATAAAATAAATACCGAGAAGGGACACTCTTGGAACTACAATCCCCTAGCAAGCAGGGGGGTCGATTCCTGAAATTGGCCCTCCCTGCCTGCTAGGGGGATGTAGTGTCATGGGCTCCCCTCATCCCCCTAACAGGATTAGGGTGGGGTAGAGGGAAAATTCCAGGAATTGACTCCTAGCCTACTAGGGGGCCACATTTTTGTGGGTGTCTTGCAACCCCCTAACAGGCAGAGGGGCTAATTCTAGGAATCAGACCCCCACCTGCAAGGGGGTTGTAGTGTCACAAACACACAACAAGTAGGGCGTCCATGACATTGTGCCCCTCGGCAGGTGGTGGGATGTAGTGTTGTAGATGCCCCATAGGTCGAGCACCCCTGACACTCCATTCCCTGGCAAGTGGGGGGGGTGGGCAATTCTAGGAGTCAGCCTCCCCCCCCTATTCTTGCTAGAGGACCGTAGTGTTGTGAGCGCCTTCGCGGTTGGACGACAGTGACACTACGACCTGGTGGCAGGTGGGGAACCAATTCTAGGAATCGACCCCTCGCCTTCCATGGGACTGAAGGGCCATGGGCGAAACCAAATAGCCTGCTTGACACACAACTACTAGTAAACCTCTCGAGATTTAAAACCTATCCTCGTAATAAACCAGGTCATTTCAAGGCTATTTAAACCTAGCTCTGCCTTGTTTCAATGATTTCATAAATTTTTAATTACTGAATTGAGCTGCTCCCCAAGATGAATATATATTTTTTAAATCGAATTTTAAAACAATGTACACTAGTTTTCCAATTTTAAAGCTTTAGAAATTATGATTTTTCTATTTTTTCTCCTCAAAATCATATAAATGTGAGGTTTTTATTTATTTATTTTTCATATTTTCCCTATAAAAATCTAAAAAAAGTGTTATTTTTATGTGTTTTTCTCCCTAAAATATGATATTAAAAATACATTCTTCTAAAGAAAAGAAAAATAGTAAAAGAAATTTAGTTTTTCAGCATAAAAACAACAAACAAAATATTTTCCCCAAATTCCTCATTAAATGGTCAAAATATAGGGAAACTTGACCTTTGAATGCGAAAATCTCCCATTGAATGCCTTCTTGATGAAAATGTAGCTCATTTGCAAACTTGCTCCAAGCTTTTAGTGAATCCTCTAGAAGACTTTATGTGATGTAAGGAATACAAACAATGAAAATTGTTATATAGCAAAAAATGCAAGATTACTTAAATGTTTCTTGAATATGGGATTAAAATTAAAATTAAGAAAAAAATAATATATAGTTCATATTATAGGTTTATATTAGCTTTTGTTAAATGGGGGATTAAAAATAAAATGTAAATAATAAAAATTAACTTAATTACCTAGTTACTGTGCAATGATTTAAGTAAAAGATTTATTTTCTTTTCGAAGGAATGCATTAAAAATTTGTGTGGAAAATTTGAATAGAAAGTAGGGTCAAAATTTTAGGAGAATGTTTTGAAATATATTTTAGAGGGAAAATTTGGAGGGAAAATTTTTAGCGAAAAAATCTAGGGGGAAAGAAATTTTCATTCATAAAGCTACAAATTATCTTTGGGAGAGAGTGCATTTGTATCATTCAACATCTTCTGTGAAAATTCATGGATTCTTATGATAGTGAAGTTTCTCTTTCTGTAGCATCAACATCTTCCTCACATAACAACTCTATTCATAATGATGAATATAACATGAATTCTTTCACTATGAATGGAGAGTCAAATATTCCACTTAGTCCTAATCCTAAGGATTATGAGAGCACCACTGAGGAAGGGGAGGATGACAAATTTCCCATAAATAGAGAGTCAAATTTCCGCTTAGTCTTATTCTTAAGGTTTATGAGAGCACTGTTGAGGAAGGGGAGAATGAAGAATAGTTTGTGAATAGAGAGCCAAATTTTCCAATTCATCCTAATCCTAAGGATTCTAAGAGCACAACTGAGGAAGTGGTGGATGAAGAATTTCCAGTAAATAGAGTCAAATTTTCCACTTAGTCTTAATCCTAAGGATTATGAGAGCACCAATGAGGAAGGGGAGGATGAATAATTTCCAGTAAATAGACAGTTAAAATTTCCACTTATTCCTAATCCTAAGGATTATGAAAGAACCAGTGAGTAGGGGGAGGATGAAGAATTTTCAGTAAATAGAGAGTAAAAGTTTCCACTTAGTCCTAATCCTAAGCATTATGAGAGCACCATTAACGAAGGGGAGGATGAAGAATTTTCTGTAAATGATAATTTTACTATGAATAGAGAGTCACATTTTCCACTTAGTCCTAATCCTAAGGATTATGGGAGTACCACTTATGAATGGGAGGATGAAGAATTTCCTCCAAATGATAATTTTAGAGGCACAAATGTGGATTATGGATTTTCGCTGAGTTATGATTTCAAAGACGCTCATGGTGATGATGAATTTCCCACAAGCGAGCATTTCAAAAGTAGAGATGAGGATGGTGAAGGATTTCCTCCAAGCAGTGATTTGAAAGGAAAAAATGATGATGAAATTCCTCCATGTTCTAGCAAATTTTCATGAGTGTTTTAAAAAAAAATCCCCATCATACATGACCTTTTACTGACACTTACATTTGCTTGTGAAATCATGAGAAATGCATATCGTGAAGCACACATAAAACCATCAACATGAAACAAGGAACAAATAATCATGAAGCACACATAAACATATGATATGATAACAAATTTCACCCAGTGTGGGCTACGTCTCTAAGCTCGGTGTCAAGTGGGGGGACAATGCTTCATTAATTGTTGCAAGAAAATGATGAGTACATGATGTAATATTTGTCAATACAAGGATGAACCCCTTTATCTAGAAGGGCATGTTTCTCTACGATACGTTCTCCTACAAAGAACTATCACTAAGAAGATGTTCTCCTTCAACATGACAAGGAACAATCTCACATAAAGTGGCAAACAATGATAATTTCACAATGTGGCATACATGGATCTCAAATTCAAACCATCATCTCAGCAAAAATTAATTGAACACATGAAAAAATACACCTTATACCTCCAAGTCTGGTGACAAACTGAAAATAAGCTACTCAACAATGTCATTATGTTCCTTGTGAAAAACTATGAAATCTGAGTATAAACATGAACCCTTCCTACCTTGGTCAAATATGGGCTCCTCGGTAACCTTTTAGATTCATCATGACATTATCTTCTAAACATGTACGAAAAATATAGTGCTCAAATTAGAAAATGGATTGGGCCACTAGACCCCTAGCAAAAAACCATTTCAAATGAGTATAAACTTGACATAATTCTGACACCGTAAAAAATCGGCCCCCCCAAGGAATCTTAAAGATTCATCAAAAGATTCCTCATAGAGAATATTCCTTTTAATCTTCTCTAACATATGCTCTAACAATATTTGATCTAGGTGGATCTTCAGATATAATGGCATGGAAAAGCTCAAACCTCAAAGTGGCAGAAAGGCAAGTATCTTGATATCAGATCGAAGTGCTTATCGCCTTGATTCCAACAGTGCAAACGGCACTCCAATCCGAGTTTGAATGAAGGAGATAGGAGCAGTCAAAGTTCTGGGTTGACTTGCAAAAAATAGGGGAAAATTAAAGTTCAAGGATGCTACTAGAGATAGTCCCGTTGCCTAGATCTTCTTATTCTGAATCTACTGCAACTTGAATGGGTTGAAACGAACTCCAGATGATGAAGTTATCGCGAAAAGAAGTTGCCTTGTTCCTTTGGAAAATGAGGATTTTTCCCTAAAAAAATGGGTTTTTAGCTTTAAAATGGAATTGCATCGGAAATCATGCAAAGGGTGGACTTTAAGACCCCCGATTAGCGATTGCCGATATATCGGGTTGGAGAAGTCAAAGGCAGAGAAGAAAGGGCAGCGGAACCCCCGATTAGCGATCTCCAACTAATCGCAATCGGGGGTAGGCAATCGGCGATATCGGGGACATAAAACATAAAGCGGTCGACATCAGCGAATCAGGTCGGCAAAACCCAAGGCACAAGACGTGGACCTTTGGGTCGTTGTGCTTGTGATCCCCGATCAAGCAACGTGCAATCTCAGCCTTCGGATCGAGAAGCAGATCGATGACCAGGATTAAATCGGCAGTCGGTAGATCGATGATCTTCGATACCAAGGAGCGATAAATGCAATATAGACTGTCCGGTCAGGAACAGATCAACAATCCAGATCTAATCGGCAAATCGGTAATCAACGAATTGGCAAATCAGAAATCAACAAATTGGCAAATCGACGATCGGCGAATTGACAAATCGGCAATTGGCGATCAACGATTCCTCGATATACAGGGCCATGGACCTCGGCAATAGAAATTTGCAATCGGGATCGGACCTGATGGATTTATAGGGCTGATTTGATATATTTGAAGTCCGGTTTTAAAGGTTTTGGTCGGATTTTCAGTGTTTTTTGGCTTTTTTGTATTATCGCTTTTAAACAATAAAAAGGCTATTTTAGAGGGTTAGTTGTGCCCGCCGACCCTTCTACCTAAACGACTTCTATTTTAAACTAAAAAACCCCGATTTAAGCGGCCTTTGTTATAAAGAAGACATTATAGAAGCCTGATGATTGGGAAAAGTATGGGGGGAGAGGATTTTCTAGCACACAGTTCGAGGCAACAACTTGTAGGAGGGTTGATTGATCATTTTGTCTGAATTGGGCAAGTTTTATATGGTTTCTACCCCTCTCGATGCCACAGATGCAGTGGTGCTATCCATTTCTCCATCTAAGTTCTCCTTTTCTCAACCATTTTTTCAGAATGTAGGTATAAGACTTCTTTTTTTTATATGATGATTGTATTCTCTTATTTTCATGCCATTTAATGCATGAAGGCCTCCCCATTGTTTGAGCAGGGCCCGGAGACGTAGTCCAAGTTGGAGGAACTCCAATATCAAGTCTTGGTGTCTTCTTTTTGTGCCTTTATGTGTCTCTTCTTCTTTCTTGTGTGCACATTAAATTTCTGTTAAGCTGCAATCTTCACATGTGGTTCTTTTAATACCTCTATAAGCAAAAGATTCTTGGATCAAGTGGTATCAGAGCAGGGCTTATTAGATGTGAATTTCATGTTTGTATGCTAACAAGAAATAGGCTCCAAAGAGGCGTAGGGGAACTAGAACCTTTCGATCTCGTAGCAGGGCGTGCACATCGAAGGAGAAACATGGAAGACAAGGCTCATCTTGAAGAGGAGCGTAGTTTTAGAAAGACCTTCTATTCAATGGAAGAGAATATCAGTCAGTTGGTTTTAAGGCTGGAGAAAGATGAAGAGAGAAAACTAGAAGAACAAGGTTTAGTGCATGGAAATTGTGGAGAAGACCCCCCTCCTTCTCCTTCGGGTGAAAGTTCTTCTTCCTCTCACCACCATAATCCCAAAAATCCCAGTGATGCCTCTAAGAAACCTTTCTTTAAATTAGATGTTAAATTTGATCTTCCCATGTTTAATGGTGAAAGTAGCACAGAGAAGCTTAATAATTGGATTAGGCAGATTGAGGCCTACTGCAGGATTCAGCAGATCGTGGAGGATGAGGTAAATATTCAGCTGGCCTCTCTACGGCTGAGCAGCACCGCTCTCGTTTGGTGGGAGAGCAAACTGCAAAGAAGTAAGAATGTGGGTAACCTCTTTTCCTCATGGCCTGATTTTATTCTTGCATTAAATTAATAGTTTTATCCCTTGGGATACTAGCAAAAAGATTTGATGAATTGGCAGTATTTAAGGCAAGTCAAAGTTCAGGATGTTTAGAGTTTTACAGAAGAGTTTAGAAAGCAAGAACTGAATTTGGGTATTGCACTTGATTCACCTGAAGTAGTAACTAAGTATATTGGCTCATTGCATAGTTACACTAGGCATTCATTGTTGTTGTTTGAACCAACCACTATTGACTCAACAAGTATAAAGGAAATTCATATTGAGAACAGGGGCAAAAATGAAAGAGGTGATCATTCCAGAAAACCGCCGTTCAAACCGCCCAATGGTAAATCCAAAGCGAAATGGAAAGGAAAGGAGAATAAGATGACAACAGCCAAAGAAGGAGAACGATCGTATTGCAATCACTGCAAAAAGGAAGGCCGCGATGACGATCACTATTGGAAACAACACCCAGAAAAGCGTCCAAAGAAGTATGGAGGAAAAGGGAAGTAGAAGACAGTGGCAACTACGCAGCAAGACCTTGGATCGAATTCAGGAGATGAGGTCTTGATCACAACAACAGGAACAAAAGGTACTCTTACACCTCATGTTAATTCTGAATCACATGAAGGCACTAGTTCTGTAAATGAGTCCCTTCCTAATGATTGAAAGAGAATTAAACTATTTCATATCGGAGTTGTTATAAATCATACCAAAGTTGAAACTTTGTTTGATACTGGATCCCAAGAAAACTTAATCACAGAATCCTTGGTAAAGAAACTTGGCTTAGAAACTAAACCACATCCGAAACCTTACTTGCTGGGATGGATACATGATAAAGCAAAACTTAATGTAACCAAACAGTGTAAAGTAGAATTTGTAATTGCTTCTAAGCTAGTGGATGAAGTAGAACTAGATGTAATACCATTGGATATCTATGGCATGGTGTTAGGGAGTCCATATCTGTATGATAGAAAGGCAGTCTTTTTTCATCATGGAAAAAATACCAAATCACAAAAGATGGGGTAGAATATGTAGTAAGGGCTTATCAAACTAAAGTCAATGCCAGCCTTGTAAGTGCAAGACAAATTCTTATGAAACCAACTCACAAAAAGATATAAAATATAGTTGAATGCCTTAGAATTTAGCCTCTTCAAGGGGGCAACCTCCTTTACATGACACAAATGAACAATTCTTGGATGATACAAATGACAAGACCTCCTTTCTATATATAGGAGTCTAAGGGGTCATAATATAATCACAACTAATATAACAATAATAATGTAAGGGCATAATAATAGCAATAGTGGGCTTCTATGGGGCACAATAGTAACAATATGGGCACTACATGGGTACATCAATATAATAAGTGGGTTGTACTAATAACAATAAGGGGTTACACTAGAGTATAGGGGCCTAACATGCCCCTCTCCTTCAAAAAGTGTTGTCCTCAACGCTTGAGTAGTTCTTGATGCTTCTGTATAAAATTCTTGTCGTCCCATGTGGAATCTTCTGCTGGTAAGTACTTCCACCTGATGAGATACGCTGAAATTGATCGATTTTGTAGTTGTCGAGTTCTTGTTTCTGTGACTGCGCCAAGTTCCAATATGATTTTTCCTTCCTCTTCAAGTTCTGGCAATATTGTTTGAATTGGAATATTCTGTAACTTTTGAATGAGTGGTTACACTTCTTTGTCCTTCTTCCATTCATCCCTTGCTTCATTTATGCAATCTGGTTGGATAATAGAAATAGCACCAAACAATGCTTCGACATCCTCATTCTTTCTTGAGAGTGCATCTGCAACAAAAATTTTCTTCCCCTTTCTGTACATGATGTCAAAGTCATAACCCAACATATTTGTGACCCATTTTATCTGTTCTTCTAAAGATAATATTTGTTCTAAAAAGTATTTAAGACTATCATGATCCATTTTTTACCTTGAAGTGTCTTCCCATTGGGTAAGGTTGCCATTTCTTAAGTGCATGTAGTATTTCCAACATTTCCTTCTCATAAATATCTTGCTTGAGATGTCATCGTAAAAATACCCAATCACCTATATCAAAACTTTTTTCACTGAGATGTTGATCTACCTGTTGTTTCATTCGATTCTGCACCAAACTGGTATTATCCTTTAAAAGTTGGAGAACTTGCTGTTGATGCTTGATGCGATCTTTCACTTCTTGAACCTTTTTCTTCTTGATATGTCCTATCTTAAGAGTTTTAGGAGTGGTAATTTCTTCCAATGCTCTACAAGATATGGTCAAATTCATTTCTTGATGCTTGATGCGATCTTTCACTTCTTGAACATTTTTCTTCTGGATATGTCCTTCTATATTGATACTTTGAGGAGTGTTAATTCCATCCAATGCATTACAATATATGGTTGGATTAATTTCTCCTTTCTCGATATGATTTTTCACTTGAACCTTTTTCTTCTTCATATGTCCTTCTATCTTAAGAGTTTGAGGAGTAGTAACTCTGGCCAATGCATTACAAGATATAGTTGGATTCATCTCTTCTTTCTCAATGTGATCTTTCACTTCTTGAACCTTTTTCTTCTTCATAGTCCTTCTATCTTGAGAGTTTGAGTGGTAATTCTTGCCAATGATTTACAAGATCTGGTAGGATTCATTTCTTCTTTCTCTGGGGTTGGGTCCTGGCGTATATCCACTTCTTTTGATGTTTCTTGATCCTTTTCTTCCTCCTCTTCATACTCTATGTAAAATAACTTATTCTCAGCACACTTATGACCTTTAGTGCATTTTCTATCACAATTGTAACAAAGCCCTTTTTCTCTTTTTTCTTCCAATT
>APFE030393904.1:16041-29938 GCA_000404065.3 Pinus taeda
ATCGAGATGGAGGAAATCAAGAAATAGGTGCAAGAATTGCTAGACCAAGGGGTCATCAGCCTAAGCACTTCTCCGTGTGGCTCACCGATTGTCTTAGTGCCAAAGAAAGACGACACCTAGAGGATGTGTGTGGATTACTGCGCGCTAAACAAAGTCACGGTGAAAAATCGCTACCTCCTTCCATGCATTGATGACTTATTAGATCAGTTAAAGTATGTTGTTTATTTCACCAAATTGGATTTGTGCAATCGTTATCACCAGGTCCGAATTACAGAGAAGGACGTATGGAAAACCACCTTTAAGACCAAATAGGGGTTGTTTGAATGGATGGTGATGCCATTCGGACTTTGCAACGCTCCAACTACTTTTATGAGGGTCATGAATGATCTATTTCAGCCTTTCATTGATGAATTTGTTCTTGTATATTTAGATGATATACTTGTCTTTAGTAAAAGCTTGGTTGAACATGTGTGTCATGTAAAGAAAGTGCTTGATGTACTGGAAAAAGAAAAACTCTTTGTAAAGTTGTCAAAGTGTGAGTTTGGGAAAACCTCTTTGGGTTACCTAGGTCATATTGTTGGTCATGATTAGTTAAAGATTGATCCCTCTAAAGTTGAGGCAATTGTAAATTGGCCTAAGCCTACTAGTGTAACCGAGGTCCATAGATTTTTAGGTGCAGTCCAGTATTGGAGGAGATTTATTGCTAATTTCTTTGTTATGTAGCACCTTTGCACATATTGACAAGTGTGAAACAATTCTTCTAATGGGGAGGAAGACAGCAGAAGTCCTTCGAAACATTGAAGGAAAATATCAGCACCTCATCAATCTTAGCCTTACCAGATCTCCAAAAGCCATTCAAGATCAAAACTGATGCCAACAGCTATGCCTTGGGAGTTGTACTAATGCAGCAAAAGAAGTCGATTTGTTACCATTCTGAGAAGTTTTCTCAAGCTATGATAAAGTATCCCACTTATGACAAGGAGCTTTATGCTTTGGTCCAGAGTGTGAAAAAGTGGAAAAAATACCTGATCGACAAGGAGACCATCATCCATATGGACATCAGCCCTTGTAGTACCTTCAGTCATAGACCAAGTTGTAGCAATCTCGTCATTTCAGGTGGATGGGTTTTCTTCAACAGTTTCATCTTGTAATAAAGTATAAGAAGGGCACTAGCACTAAAGTGGTCGATATGTTATCTCACCCTCCTATTTATGCTTCTGTTATTTTGCATAATGCTTCGTTGTCTTTTGAGAGTTATGTTGAACAATATGCTAACGATGATGACTTTAAGGATGTTTATGCAAAACTAACCCATGGTTCACAAGTGGACAACTATCACTTGCAGGGAAAACTGTTGTATCACCTTGGCAAATTGTGTATTCCCATAGGGGAAAGAGTACATGTAATTCGAGAGGCCCACACCTCTCTTGTGTTTGGACACTTTGGTGTCGAAAACACTTTATGTCATGTACAAATATATTGTTTTTGGCCTCATATGAAGATCATTGTGACTTGTTATGTAAAGGATTGTGTGATGTGTTCTATTTCAAAGCCCTCTAATAGAAAACTTGGGCTCTTCACACCACTCCCTATTCCGAGTCATCCATGGGAAAGTGTGTCAATGGACTTTGTAGGAGGTTTTCCTTTCTCTAGAAAGATTCACGACTATTTGTATGTCGTCGTTGACCATTTTAGTAAGATGTGTATTTTAATGCCTTGTAAAAAGCAAATCACTGCAGAGAAGACTACTTATCTTTTCTTTCAGCATGTTTGGGTCCATTTTGGGCTACCCACATCGATTGTATCAGATTGGGACTCTTGCTTTCTTGGAGAGTTTTGGACCAGCTTGTGGAAGATGATGGACACCAAGTTGAAAAGAAGCACAACATTTCATCCACAGATTGATGGACAGACAGAGGTTGTCAACCGCACCGTGGTACACTTGTTACAACCTAAGTTGTGGGATGAGCATCTCCCATATGTACAACATTCCTACAACCGAGCAGTGCACTCATATACACACTGTTCACCATTTGAGACATGTTTTGGTTACCTACCAAAGGACCCTTTTGATATGGTCTTTGGAAGGGAAGATGGCTCCAATGGACGTAATGGCAAGGACAAAGCACAACAGTTCATTCAACGGATCCAGTTGATTCACCAAGAAATACAAGAGCAGTTGTAGAAAATTCAAGCCCATTACAAGGCTCGACATGACAAACATTGAGTTGACCATCAATTTCAAGTGGGCGACAAAGTGTGGTTCCACATCAGCAAGGACAGGATGAAGGAAGAAGGGAAGAAGTTGTGACCAATCCAGTATGGTCCATTCACCTTTTTGGAGAAGATTGGAAACAATGCCTTTCATCTCGACTTGCCAATATATATGCAGATGTACTCAAAAGTGGATGTGGAGAACTTAAGGCTGTATGAACCACCATTGATTATGGACATCGATGAGGTGGGAAAAGTTCCTACAGTTGATAATTTTGCACTAGAGTATCTCGAGGAGTTACTTGAAGACATCATCCTTGACAGAAGAACCAAGACTTCATGATGAGGAGATGTGGAATACATTCGAGTTGGATTCAAAGGGATGCACCCCAGCAAGGCAAAATGGTTGGAGAAAGAAAGAGTGAGGGAGAAATTCCCTCACTTTCCAATTGACTAATAAAGGTTTTGGTGGCCCAAAAGCTCCTCAATAGGGAGGATTGATCCAGGTGGATCTTTAGATACAATGGCATGGAAAAGCTCAAAATTCAAAGTGGTAGAAAGGAAAGTATCTTGATATCAGATTGAAGTGCTCGTCGCCCTGATTCCAACGGTGTAGACGACACTCTAATCCAATTCCAAATAAAGGAGATAGGAGCAGTCAAAGTTCTAGGTTGACTTGCAGAAAATAGGGGAAAATGAAAGTTCAAGGATGTTGTTGGAGATAGTCCCATTGCATAGATCTTCTCATTCTGAATCTACTGCAACTTGAATGGGTTGAAACAAACTCCAAATGATGAAGTTATCACGTAAAGAAGTTGCCCTTGTTCCTTTGGAAAATGAGGATTTTTCCCTCAAAAAATGGGTTTTTAGCTTTAAAAGGGAATCGCATCAGAAATCGTGCAAAGGGTGGACTTTAAGACCCTTGATTAGCGATTGCCAATATAGCGGGTCGGAGAAGTCAAAGGTGGAGAAGCAAGGGCAGTGGAACCCCTGATTAGCGATCTCTGACTAATAGCATTCGAGGGCAGGCAATCGACGATATTGGGGACATAAAGCGGTCAGCATCGGCAGATCGGGTCAGCGAAACCCAAGGCGCAAGACCCAGACCTTTGGGTCGTGGTGATTGTGATCACTGATCAAGCGACGTGTAATCTCAGTTGTCGTATCGGGAAGCAGATCGACGGCCGGGATTAAATCGGCGATCGGCAGATCGGTGATCTCCGATATCTGGACTGTTCAATCAGGAATAGATCAATGGTCTAGATCTAATTGGAAAATCGGCAATCGGTGAATCGACAAATTAGGGATTGGCGAATTGGCAAATCGGTGATCGACGAATTAGAAAATCGGCGATTGGCATCAGCAATTCACCGATATACAAGGCCATGGACCTCAGCGATACCGATTTGCAATCGGGATTGGACCCAATGGATTCATAGGTCCGATTTGATATATTTGAAGTCTGGTTTTAAAGGTTTTGGTCATATTTTTAGTTTTTTTTGGGTTTTTTATATTATCTCTTTTAAACGATAAAAAGGCTATTTTAGAGGGTTAGTTGTGCCCGCTGACCCTTCCACCTAAATGGCTTCTATTATGAATTAAACAACCCCCGATTTAAGCAGTCTTTGTCATAAAGAAGAAATTATAAAAGCCCGATGATTGGGAAAAGTATGGGGGGAGGATTTTCTAGCACACAGTTCAAGGCAACTACTTGTAGGAGGGCCGATTGATCATTTTGTCTAAATTGGGCAAGTTTTATATGGTTTCTGCCCTTCTCGACACCATGGATGCATTGGTGCTATCCATTTCTCCATCTGATTTCTACTTTTCTCAGCCATTTTTTAGAATGGAGGTATAAGACTCCTTTTTTGTATCTGATGATTGCATTCTCTTCTTTTCATGCCATTTAATGAATGAATGCCTCCCCATTGTTCGAGCAGGGCTCGGAGACGTAGTCCAAGTTGGGAGAACTCCGTTATCAAGTCTTGGCATCTTCTTTTTGTGCCTTTATGTGTATCTTCTTCTTTCTTGTGTGTACATTAAATTTATGTTAAGCTGCAATCTTCACATATGGTTCTTCATTGGCTTGCTTGCACCCTCGTCTCTCATATATTCTCCATGGTTCCCTTTCAACCATTTGAATGACATTTTATAACAAAGTGCGATGGTGAATAAAACAAAGTGTTTTTTTTGGCACAATGGTTGGCATAGTCATATTAAGTTACTTGTTGGGGAGGTTTTGGTTTCAAAACCCATGGACTATGAATTTTCATTTAATATGGTTTTGAAGCCCAATTTTGGTTCTAATATAGTTTTCAAACCATATAATATATGGAAATCATATGTCCCTATTGTAATAACTCACAAAACCATGAGAATAAGAAAAAAATGGAGGTTTCACCATGCTAAGGCCGCTTGGTCCCAATTTGAGTTGTCATGTGGCACCATGTGATTGGGCCACGTGGCAGGCTCTCATTGTTCCACATCATATATCACCTACTTTTCATGTGTCGACTTGTGGTGCTACCACATCACCTGCTTATGGGTCCACTTGGTTTGTTGACCTAACCACTAAATTAGCTTTGTGGGTCCCACTATGCCTGTTGACTTTGCTGACATGTGTCATATGTATGGCCTTCCATGTAACAGAATCTTGACTTTGACTTTGACTTTTTTTTTTATGTTTGGTACAAACTTCAAGCTGTAATAAATTTCTCATACAAACTCAGATTGAGGTGTTGTTTATGTCGTTGGAAATCTCTCGCTGAGATATACGACTTGGTATTAGTTTCATAAAATTTGAAACAATATTATTTTTGAGGTTTCTTGTAGCCACCTGTATCATTCCTCCCCATTGAGGAGCTTTTGGATCTCCAAAATCACAAACACAATCTATAATTTTTTGTACTCTCTCATTTACACCACAAGTGTGCTAACAAGCCACACTTCCTTATCCTTCATCTTTGTACTTCGGAGCCATAAGTGATGATCTGACACTTGTATTCTATGCAAACCTATAGTACAACTCGAAAAATACATGTTCTTTTACAAGACCAAACATGACCCAAACAAACCCCACACTTTCCAAGAGTTTATAACACACTCATTGGTCGAGTTTATATCATAATTATAATATAAACCATGCCCAAGCTATAAAAAAAAAAGACCAAATGTATCACCATGTTGTTTTCATAAGTGATGGAAAACACTTCATCACTTTTACAATCATTTCACAAAACGTGATTTACAAAATGTGGCCATGCCCAACTATTTAAAATTTCTACCCATCTCTTAGCCAACCAAGTTGATGGGTTCTCTTGCTGTAGCTTGATTTCTTGTTGATTTTCTTCACTGACAGGTTCCTTTTCAAGTTCTTTCTAGTCCTTCATTTGTTGCTCTAGATGGAGCTGCCAACATATGGCTCTCTTATGTCCATGCTTGTTACAATGACTAGAAAAAATCTTCTTCCTCCCCTGATGTGGAATTTCTTTTAACGTCTTATCCTCTTCATTATTTCCATTATTTTCCAACACTAGGCAACACCATGGTTATACAATCCACAAAAACTACATGGTTTTCTATGCCACAAGTTTTGTTCATTATTAACAATCTTCTTGTAATCAAAAGGAACATTAGAATATCACAATCTTTTATACCTTGCTTGGTTGTCTCTAGTGTGAATCTGGTTAGAAGATCTTATGTAGCTCTTCCTCTGCAATGCTTAAATTCATGGGAAGATTGTGATGTGTTTTCAACATCCTCTTTCCTCGATGGTTTCGACAATGGCTTGGATTCTTCACATGAAGAACCCCTCTACTTTTGCTTCTTTTGAACACTCCCCTTCAACGTATCCCAATCCCTCAAATCGAGGTTTTTGTACAAAATCCAATGACTGAGTCATTTCTGGGCCATTAACACCAAGCCCTCTATACCCCATCTTGGTAAGGAGTCTCATGCCGGTTTCTAAAATGTGTACCTCAACGCTTCCAATTAGAAATAACATAATCTAAAAATAAAACAGAAGAATTACCAACATTGTTTACCTAAACTATTGATTTTGAAACAGGTGATGATGGCTTCACTAAGCCTTCGTTGAACTTCAAATTTTCCAAGGCCCTTTCCTTGGCTCATAATTGAAGTTGTAATCCCTGCATCTCCTCTTTTGTAGAAGTCTCCTTTACTCAGCATTATCTGCTTGAAGATTTTCGTTTATCTCTTCATTTGAATGATGAGAAGAAGATGAAGAAAAATAATATTCACCCAAAGATGGAGATGGAGCATCAACCTATTCTCTTTCTTTCTCCCTTTCCTCTTTTTCCATGTTCTCCTCCTAATATGCATACATTATATCTACCATTCTTTCCATATTATAGAAGGCCTTGTATTTGTGATCCTTCTTTTTCTTTCTTGTTGCACACTCAATTCACAATCCTTGGTAGAATAGTTAGACCGATTTGATACCACTTAATCTAGGACATTTTCGTGAGTGTTTTTGAACAAAAATACCCATCATACAAGACCTTTTACTGACATTTACATTTTCTTGTGAAATCATGTGCAATGCATATTCAAAACAATTTCAAAAAAACCATCAACATGAAATAAGGAACAAATAATCATGAAGCACGCATAAACACACGATATGATAACAACACTCACCTAGTGTGGGCTATGTCTCTAAGCTTGATGTCAAAAGTGGGGAGGCCGCTTCATTAGTTGACGCAAGAAGATGATGAGTACATGATGTAATCTTTGTCAATACAAGGTTGAACCCCTTTAACTAGAGTGACATGTCTCTCCATGAGAAGTTCTCATACAAAGAACTCTCACTCACAAGATGTTCTCATTCAAAATGAGAAGGAACAATCTCACATAAAGTGGCATACAATGACCCTCTCACAATGTTGCATACATGGATCTAAAATTCAAACCATCATCTTAGGAAAAATGAAATGAAAACATGCAAAAATACACCTTATACCTCCAAGTTTTGGGATGAACAAAAAAAAAAACCTACTCAAATGAAGAAATGGCATGTGCTAATCTGTTTCTTGTGAAAAACTATGAAATATGAGTATAAACATGACCCCTTTCTATCGCGGTAAAATCTAGGCTCCATAAGAATATTTTAGATTCCTCACAAGATTCTCTTATGGACATGGGAAAAAAAAATTCTACTCTGATCAGAAAATGAACTGCACCATTAGACTCCTAGCGAAAAACCAATTCAAATAAGTATAAACTTGCCATAATTTGAACACCATAAAAATGGGCCCTATAGAGAATCTTAAAGATTCCTCATAGAGAATTTTCTTTGGAATATTCCCTAACATATGCTCTGACAATATTCCTGGAATCTTCTTGAGACCTGCTTGCACCCCCATCTCTCATGTATTCTCCATGGTTCGCTTTGAACCATTTGAATGACATTTTATAACAAAGTGTGAGGGTGAATAAAACAAAGTGTGTGGTTGGCATAGTCATATTAAGTTACTTATTATTGGGGAGGTTTTGGGTTTAAAACCCATGGACTCCTAATTTTGCTTTAATATGGTTTTAAGGCCCAATTTTGGTTTTATATAGTTTTCAAACCATATATATATGGAAATTGTATGTCCAAATTGTAATGACTCCCAAAACCATGAATATAAGACAAAAATGGAGGTTGCACCATCCCAAGGCCACTTGGGCCTAATAAAAGTGCCATGTGGCACCATGTGGTTGGGCCATGTGGCAGGCTCTCATTGGTCCACATCATTTGGCATGTGTCGACTTGTGGTGCTACCACATCATCTGCTTGTGGGTTCACCTGGTTTGTCGACTGGGTTACCAAGTTATCTCTGTAGGTCCCACTACACCTGTTGACTTTGTTGCCACATGTCATCTATATGGCCTTCTTTGCGACCGAAGGTCGACTTTGACTTTGACTTTTTTGTTGTTGTTTGGTACAAATTTCAAACTGTAATAACTTTCTCATATAGACTCGAATGGAGGTGTTGTTTGTGTCATTGGAAATCTCTCACTGAGATATACAAATTAGTTTTATTTTCATAACATTTTGAACACTTTGATTTTTGAGGTTTCTTGGAGCCATCTAGATCACTCCAAGCGAGGATTTCAAAAGCACAGATGAATATGGTGAAGAATTTCATCCGAGTCAGGATTTTAATAGTGCAGATGATGGTAGTGAAGAATTTCTCACAAGTGAGGATGGTAATGAGTATTTTCCAAGCAATGATGGTGACGAATTTCCTAACTATGTTCAGAATGATCATATCGATGATAATATTCCTCCAAATGATGATGAAAATCCTTATAGATATGATAATAAATTATGGAGACGTTGCAAGCAATATTGTATCTAGGAGTATAAGCAAACCTTTTCATATCAATCCAAGACATTCCAGTTATACAAGGGGTATGAAAAAATATCTCACAAGAAGAAGTTCTATGAGTGATTTGATTTCAAGTGAATGTTGTCAAAAGGATTGCTCGAAACATATGGATTTGAAGTTTGCATTACAGAAAAGGAAGAGATATTTGTCAATGAATAAAAGCATGCAAAATTCATACTTACTGGGGTGCATGCAATCTACATTGGCAGGTTATGATTATCATATTGAGAATTTATTTCTCTATAGAAAGGCTTTCAATATGTTTCATTCAATTGGTAATTTTCTTCTGTCAAGAATCCAAGCAAGAATGGAAAAATATCCCACATTTTATTCAGAAGTATGTCATAGACGAGAGATTTGTCCATTAGAAAATACTGCAATGTCATAGATGCAATACTTCTTTTCAAAGCATGGAGAGTGTATGACAAATAAAGACACAATGCATATTATAGATAATTTCTCAAGGCAATAAATCTACAACTTATACAAATAATATGTAGAAGGTGCCAAAGGAGATGGTAATTTTATTAAATATTCATATTTTATGAGGACATGGAGGAATGAATACAACAATGTCCGCATTCCTAAGAAGACAAGGATGGGGGCTTGCAGTACATGTGCTTATCTTAAATTAAAAAGGGATAAATGTTAAGGGGTAGAAAGAGGTATGCATTCATAATATTATTTTAAAAAATTGGATAGTTATCAACTATGAAAATGTATTATTAATATATTTCTTATATGTTATGTTTAGATTCCATTGTCAAAGCACTTCAAGAGCATCACAATCAACAAGCAAGTGAAAGGAAAAAGTTGTATACGCATCAAAAGAAGTGCTATGATAATCCAAATAAATATTTGGGTTTGATAATTAATGGTATGGATCAGAAGAAAACACTTCTACCACTTTTTTCTACACACCAAAAAATTTACACGAGGAAAATTTTATTCATTTCACTTGGTCGGTTGTCTGGCCTTTAATGGGAAAATGTGGCCCAAGGTTTACTTCACAGCTCCAAATATTCATAATGATGCAATTATTAACATAACCATAATTCATGATGTTCCCATTTTTCTAGTAATCTTCCTAAAGTTTTGTATATGCAATTAGACAACACTAGTCATGGAAAAAAATCAAATTGTTTTTGGATATCTAATCATATTTATTGAAGGTTGGTTTCCTTCTTATTGGGCACACTCATGACCATATTGATTAGATGTTCAGTAATTTTTTGGTAACATTGAGAAGGAAGGATGTTGGGAGGTTGCCATCATTAATTGAATGTATTAAGAAATCATACATTCGAAAGCCTATTTTTCACCTGTTGGAAGAAACTATTAACATGCGAAGGTTTATACTGGATCACATGGTGAGAAGAAATACATTGGATGACTTAATGGCATTAGCTTCCAACATCAATTTTATATCAAACCAATTGATGGAAAAACACTTATATGGGGAAAGAAGTATTCAACTATTGTAGAATTGGGGCCATCATTAGATTTAGCATTTTTTAAGTTCATTCCAGATCATCTAATATTTTCATCAAATATATTTTTACTACAATTAGTTGCTGAAATCTAGAATACACAAAGGCATAAGAGAGATATAAATTATTCTGAATGTTTGGAAGAAATTAAAAAATCTATTAGAGATACATATGAGTACTTTGATGTTGTTGATTTAGTTTGGTGGGAGTCTTTTTTTAATAACCAAAGTGATATTATTTCAAGCTCAAGAATTAAAGATATAATTCTGAAGACTCCATCTATTTGGCCACAAAATATGCCAAATGAACATGAGAAAATAAACATTGTTGAACAGTAACAATCTCAAGGTACTATTAATTCTCCATAGGTAGAGGAAAGAGGAATGTATATTGGTTCTAGAAGATCACGTAAACAACATGAAGCCATGGAAGACCGTTACAGGGGTTTTTTGCAGCATGTTAAGGAGGGTTGCATGATCACAATGTTAGCAGATGGAGATCTACATGGCTATCCATTTTGGGTTTCCAAGGTTATAAAGGTCATTAAAGAAAACGAAGATCTTATAGCTATTGAATTACATTGGTATGCCACAAATAAACACCTATTCAATGGTGTGTACAAGCCAAAGATGGTAGTTGATAAACAAATTGGTAGAAAGAGAAAAATAAATGGTAAAAATATAAATCATTGCTGCACATATCTCTTAAAATTCGAGGATGTTGACATACTTGTTTATGAATTCAATTTAACAAAGAGAGGAACTCTTCACTTAAGGACCATAGAGATTCTGAAGAGGTTTCTACTAGAAGAAATAGTGGTAAGATGGGAGTTTGCTAAACCCAACCATAGATCTAGAAGACTTTTGAAACCTAAAATGTTGGCCATGCATGTTGACTTTGATGGGGCATTGGTTGATGAAAGAGAAGAATTCAGGTCATCTTCATCTGTATCTAGTCATTCATATAAATATTTTGTAGATTCTGATGATGTGCTAGAACCTATGAGTGATTTTGAATAATTTTCTAAGACATTTTATGGGAATGAAGGTTGCATGGTAACTTGAAATAAATATTTTGACTTCCATATGTTCTTACATGATGTTATGAGTCATTTTTATGTTTTTTGGATTATATGTTTTAATTATGAAGAATTCATTTGTTTAGAATATCCACAATGCAACAATAACTTAGAGAAATAATCTACGTTTCATTCAATCTACCAATATTGATATTTTGATTAAAGGTTAAAAAATATTAGAATTTAATGTTCATTTTTTAAATTATACAGTGATATTTCCATGATATTATTTATTATTATCATTTGATATACCATAGTTAAAAAAATGTTGCAATTTTAATGCCGCTTTACAAAGGGATACTTCATTTTGATGCTTGATTTTTAGGTTTTTGTCGCAGTGAGATAAGTTGTTTTAGGCTAATATTTGAAAAGAGCTACACTTTTAGCCTTTAAAAAATAAATTACTCTTAGTATATATGACTCTCTTATTCAGGTGTTCATTTTTAAAGTTTTTTTAGCCATATAATGTTTCCATAATGCCATGGTTGAAAATTGTTGAAAACTTAATGTTTTTTGTAGTCATGGTCTTTGGTTTTAATTCCATGGTTGAAAAATTGCCAAAATTTTAAGGTTTTTTTTTAGTCATATTTTATTTTTAATGCTATGGTTGAAAACAATTATAGGTATTTTATCTTTAACACCATGGATGAAAATTGTTGGAATTTTAAGGCTTTCTAGAGACATGATTATTTACCTTTAATGTCAGTCCTACAAATCATTGGAATTTTAAGGTTTTTCGAAGTAATGATATTTATCTTTAATGCTATTGCTAAAAAATGTTGAAAATTTACCCCAAAAAAAAGAAAAAGAAAAAAAACAAAAACAAAAACAAAGAAGAAGAAGAAGAAGAAGAAGAAGAAGAAGAAGAAGGTGTTTATGGAACATCAACATTTTTAATTGTTAGGGTGTTTTTTGCACAAAAAAATGCTTTCACTGTCATTTTTTAAAAATGTTGAAAATTTACCTCAGGGAAAAAAAATAATGAGTTTTAGGCTATTTTTTCATGGTTTTTTTGGGTTTTTTGACTAGAGTTTTGGTTTTGAGTTCACAGTTCTCATTTGATCATTAAGTTTGTTTATATAGGCATAACCTAAAGGAGATGCCAATCCCTTGATTTATACACACTAATATGAAGGAGACACCTATCCCATGACTTATAGGCACTAACTTGAAAGAGACTTCAATACCCTGATTTACAAGAACCAACCTAATCTGCTTATCAGATCCCTCTTTCATGACATTTTCAGACACAAATCCACAAGAATCCACATTAATTATTACACATTCATATTTATTGTACGTCTGATATTCTTTCCTTTACATTACCCCAAAATATATTTTATCTTTCTTGCAGTCTTTAGCCACAAGACATTTAATTACAATTCATTTTGCACTCACCAAACCAGCTCAGATTTCACACTACACATCCTCAACACACACTCTTCTACTATTAGCTCTACTTCATATTCAATTGCAACTCAAATATCCTTGTAGAATTATTTTTGTCTTTTCTTCTACACATTTAGAATTGTTACCATTTTTCACTCTTCCACATGCTCTACTTAGGCTTCCTTTGCTTCAACATGCTTACCCTTCTTTACTTTGTTTTCTACAATTCTCTTCATCTTGTCATATACATAGGTTGAGCACTTGCTCCAAAGTTTAACTTAGTATATAAATCTTACGACGTTTAACTTAATATATAAATCTTACAATCTCTATTATGATGGGTATCAGTCCATTGTTTTCACCCATGGTATCTTGCATCCTTTGGTTATTTTATTAAGATTTCTTCTATTTGCACTGTTGGGAAGAGCTCTGAAAGAGATTTCCAATGGTATGCAAAAGTCTGAAATTGGCCTCTTGGATTGAGATATAGAGCTAGTCAAATTTGCATGACCCAAGTCAAATTTTAGCAGAGATAAATGGATTAGACACAATTTTGGTCCACAAAAAAGGTTGTTGGGGTAGCCAAAGACAACAAAAAAGTTACAAGAGTAGACATAGATAACACTGGGATGACTTGGAGTTAAAACAAAGCAGCGAAGAGGATTCCCATTGGGTGTAGGAGAAGCCCACACTACAACTTGGGTCAGTGGGGGAAGACTAACATATATAACCCAACAATTGTCATTAAACTCTGAAACAAAATGAGTGGGATGACACTAGCAGATGACACCATCTCGGCGGAGGCAACCCGACAGATGAACCTCAAAGGTTTGCAAAGGGTGAAAAAATTTAGAGCACTGGAATGCAAAGGAGTTGAGTGGATTAACGTGGCTTGACAACGACGCAACTATTGGCTCAAAATCAAGTGGGAGGCCCCCACATTGATAGTGAAGTCCACAAGAGCCTAGATTGACACAAGGGATTTCTCAGAGAGAGAGAGAACAAAGTAGCATACAAAGGGAGTGATGGCTCGGCGGAAGGATTGTGTAGTACAAAGAAGAAAGTCTGGGACCCTTTAAAATTTAATAAAGGAAATTAGTGAAAAATCGACTTCGGGATCCTTCTCCCTCATCTCTGATTGTAGGATAGGTGGAAACGTTTTATTTTTCAGAGGTGACATCAACAACTTCCCAATGAAAGTGTGACATGTGGCAAATAAAATTGGTGTTTTTTGGCACCCGAAAAGCCCAATTTTAATTGACATGTGGACCAATAAGAGGTTTAAACGTGGTGTAGATGACATCTGCATGATTTCATCCCACTGGTTAGAG
>APFE030393905.1:22552-46977 GCA_000404065.3 Pinus taeda
TACGACAAATGAGCATATTTTAAAAAGCCAGCACACAGAGAAGACCTTATTTTTTCTTTAAAAGACCAAGTAGTGGCTGATGTAAATACAAAGACTAAGCCTGAGGAAGAAAGCGATTGGAATAGAAAAAGGTTGAAACAAAATATCATTGATAGGATAAGGCATAATGTACTCTATCTGTCCATAACAAAATTTAGACTTGCAAAAAATTTTCTGCTTCGGAAGTTAAAATTCAATAGAAAAGCAGAGATAACTGGTTCTTCCCAGTGAATCGCCATTGGTGTGGCCACCAACAACCCCCCTCTTTGTTTTATATTAGCAATAACACCAAGCAAATGGGGACCCTTAATAAAAAATCGAAGTAAACATTTTATGAAAATTTTTGTATTCAACTCCTTAAAACTTTATCGCATCGCGAGAAGAGAATGAAACGTTTTCTTATGAGCATAATAAACTGCAAATAAGTGACACGAAATTCATCGCATCGCATTCATTATGAAGCGCTCTTAAATGAAAAAACTTAAGAAATCTCCGACGGTCGATATGCGATGTCGCATATCGCAACATCGCGTAAGTAGCACACAATGACTGAATGACTAAATGCGATTTACGATCTGCGATAAATGCGATTTGCGAAAATTCGCGATCATGATTTTTTGCGATGACACATATTGACGACGCGATCCGCGATGCCGCGATGCGAGTCGCAGAAATCACCCATCGTGAATTTTCCTCAGCGCAGTATTCAAGGAAAGTTGTCCGTTAACCAAAATTGGGCGCGCGCCTTAAAAGAAATTAATGATTGTACGCCAAAGTATTCAGGAAGGACAGTTTCATGTTTTTTGAAGAGTTAGTTCGCTATGGGTGTCATGATTATGCATTCATAAGAGCTTAAAGCTTTCATGTCAATCTTTATTATCATTACTCTTTTCCTTTGCGTAAACTGTAAGACAGGAAATAACATGAAGCAATGTGCAGGAAACATCTAAGGAAAAGGGGAAAGCATCAATGCTCGGAGAACAGGGAAGAGATCCCTTCAGAAATGTATGTCGCATGCGATAGGACCACAGATTCCAAAGTATCACTCAACAGATGCTGATGTCAATAGGCCATCTAAAACTCAGAGTCAAAGGCGCGCAAAAGCAGCATGTTTACAAAAGACCCTGAAGCTTATGCCTAGAAAAGCCCGGAACAAAGAACGAAGGCAGTTTTCAATGCAGAAAATTGTTCAGAGAGTAAAGTCCCTAACTTGTTCAGTCATTCGCAAGGCCGGAAATGGAAATAGCAAAAGCAGAATCAGTTTGAGAGAAATTTGAGTTATTACCAAGTATACACGCAGTGAATATACTCAGCTAGAGGAAGATTCTCGAAAATATCTTCTAGTTTGCCAGAAAGTGGTGCCAGCGCTTGTTATTTCTATTTTCATAGCTCAAATGAAGGCGGAAGGCGACCAGGCGACTCTTCCCAGGCGAATGTTGCATGCTAGAAGCACTAAGGAACAAATACAGAAATGGTTCGGAATTAGATTCAATTTTTAGAAATAGTTTTGCTTTATCAGAAGGGCGGTCATTTAAAACCGTATCCTAAATTTATGTAATTAAGTTAATTAGCTAGCAGTATTTAAACCCTTCTCGGGCATTTAGAGAAGGGTCCAGAAATTTGTCAAAAACTTGTCCTCGGAACATGCACTTCTGCACCCTCAGAGGAGGTTTTGATGAATGGATGGATCGAGATTTATTAATGTTTGCATTTGATGTCTGCTACTGATGTTGCACTTTTGTACTCTTAGTAGATGTTAGAACAAGTAGAGATAAATCGTTTTTGCTTGAAGCTTATGAGTAGGATTAGTCATAAATGGTACTTTTATCTCCTGGCCATTTCTGCTTATATTCTTAAAGTGATATACAGATTTTCAGTTGTTTATATGTTATTGCATGAATGTATGAGTTACCATTTGGCACTTTTGTACGGTGGAGCCATTTATTTATGTCTGATATATGAATAAATTATGCGATATGCTGTTCACAACTATTTTGCCTAACTTCTTATGCAAAGTGGTTTATCTTAATTGATTTCTATTCTTATAATAGCTGAATGATTTTTATTACCAGTTGTTGTTTGAAATCTCTTTAGATCACATAATAGAAGAAATACACCCCGGGTTAGTGTAGATTAGATGTGTTGTTTCTCATTAGATTACAATAGCATAGAGTTAGTTCAAGAATCTGAATTAAATTAGCTTTAAGTACTCTTAGATCAGCATAATCCAACTCTACACAACCACACACACCCTTAGATTGGGAAACTGGTCCCATTATCCCCAGTCGGACCCGCTATACCAAATGGATAAGGAGCTGCCAACCAAGGACCGGACTGGGTGGGTATCCCCCTTGTTGTCGACCCGATTTTCGGGGCTTCAACAGGTTTCCATCGCATATCGGATATCGCAATGGTGGAGGGTAATGCATTTAGCCGGGACTTGCAATGGAGGTGGATCCAATATGGCAATGAATTATGATATATATTACGTCGGGTCCAGGTCCATTGCACATCGCATATCGCAATCGAAGGAGAGTGCATGCACGTTGAAAGTTTGTGATCCACCAATATTGCGATATGTTATAGAATACATAGTTTTATAATAAAACTAATGGTTTCAGGATATTTTAATAAAGGGAGTTAATATATACGGGAAAATACTTTTAGGGGTTTAATATGTTAAGTTAGTGTTAATATGAAACATGAGCGAAAAAGGAAAATACACAAAGTATAATGCTTTTTCATGAGTTATTTTCTTTTCACATATATACACCAATGCTTAGGCTAAACATCTTTTTGTGGGTTTTTTGGGCAAAAGGGGATTTAGCATGGGGTTTTCACTTTTTCTAGGAAAAAAGGATTTTAACCTTAGGAAAAGGGGTTTTTTATGGAAAATGAATGAATATGAACTATATGAAGGTAGGAAGGGGAAATTAGTAAATATAGGGATGAATGGGGATGATGGAAGTTAATTAATTAATTTTGTAGACCTTCATTTGCTTTGTGTAATTGCATCATGGACATAGAAACATATGGTAAAACATGATAAATGTACATTTTGTCCAATGAATTATCATAGTTCTGCAAGTTTTCTTCTACTTACCCTTTTCTTATCCTATCATTTTTTCTTCACTTAATGGGTGCATTTAAGCTAGCAAAGCCTTTTCCTTTCTGTTTAAAAAACAAACTATATAATTCTAACGTTATAACCTCCAAGGGCTTAGATTAAACTGATGAGCACCTTATTATTCTCTACCTAACTACTGATCTGCCAAGATTAAATAGTTTGGCCAGATCTTTATTCTCTAACTATAACATCAAATGTAAAGCATGAAGCAGTCAAGATTAAACTATTTTGCTGTCATGGGTTGTGGCATTTATGACAAGCCGCACACAACCATTATTTTGCAGAAACAATAGTAGTGACATTTAGACTTGCTCACTTTCAAAGTTTATTTGTTTTCTTTTCTTTCCAACATAACATTTTCTTTTTGTCTTGATTTTTTAAGACATTTAACCTAACATTTTCTTTTATATGGACATCATCATCAAGATATTTTCAAAAAAAAATTATTCAATATTATTATGTCCATATCCTAGCTTAAAATTTTCTTTTTTTAAATATTCTATCTTATCAAAACCAAAAAATGCTACAACACAATCAAGAGGGCTTACCTCTTGGTCACTTATCCTGCTTGATGATGTCCTCGCTTGCTCGCTCCGTAAATATCTTGCTTCCTTCTTCAAGCTCCTGAAACAAGTGAACAACAAAAACACACAAACATAATAATAAACAAATTGCAATTAAACCTACTTAATGAGTCAATAAGCATTAATACATGAATATGTAATATTACAAAACATGTAGGAAATCAATCGATAGTTGCATATATTAATATTAAAGAGAGATTACAACCATTCATCTTGACGTCGCAATCTTCCTCTAACAAGACTAGGTTCCCACACACTTCTGCTAGCATTCCATGATGGCTTCAAAAAACAATAGTTTAAAGGCTCTTCCCTTTAGGCTTCACTCCAAACCAACACACTTCTCCCTCACACAACTATATGGCTACAACTAGTAATAGTTTTCTTGTCTAATATATTTACACTTAGCCAAAACCCTAACTCTGATTTTCACACTAGTCACTAGTTTGTGCTTTGGGAAGAAGGGAGGTTTATATAGGAAATATGGATGGGAGATGGATCCTCTTCTGATGGGAGAAGGACTTATCCCTTGAGGTAGTTCCATTATTATAGGGGAAAGGAGCCCAAACTATCATCCTCAACCTCATCCAGCCAAACCATTTACTAGACTTCGGTTACGAAGCTTCTAGAACTAGAAGCTTTGGCTCTAATTTAAAAAACTTTCTATAATAGGACTGGTGTGACTAGAACACAGCTTAGTCACACCGATCGGCATGGGGAATAGTGCTAATCTCTGCACATCGGTGCAGGGAAGACAAAGGTCATTAGCGCTGGTCTTCTAAATTAGGCAAAATAGAAGTTTCAGGGGAAATAGTGCAAAAGGGAAATGATATTCTCATGAAGAGGGACATAATGGGATTTTCTCCATGAAGGCAAAGCATGCAGGGTTCACTATAGAGATCCTCCAAGATCAAGGAATGGGGAGTATAGGGACAGTGACAAAATGTCGTGTAACAGTGTTGCAGTAACTACAACACTTAGCGACACACTAGTTGAACTCTAGCTTCCCTGTCTTCGTTAGTTTCTTCTATGTAGGGCCTTGGTTCCTCAAAGAGTATTGATTCATTGTGTAGATCACTTTGTCCTTCCCACTTACCCCATGCACAAACATGGTTCCCCTATATACCTTCTCTCATTTGAACACAACATAATATTCAGCATAATCACAATGTTTCGAGTTGGGAAGGGTAGTGTAACTAATGAGCTTAAGATTTTCATAGTATAATTTTTCATCTCTGCTATTGCTCCGCTACTAGCAGGCATGTACAGTACCTGAATGGAGTCATGCAGGAACACAAACATTGATCTACTACTAGCAATCTTGCGCAGTACCCTGGCGGAGTTTCTTTCTTCACCTTTGTACGTAGGAAGCCTTTCTATTGTTTCGCCTTTATTTATTTATTTATTTAAAGAGAATTGTTTATCGAAACTTATTTATTTTGGGGTGCAAGAGGGATTTCGACTTATTGAGAGCCGAAGAGGTTTTTCCTTCATAGAATCATATAGAAACCTCTGATTTAGGTTTGCTCATTTAGACTTTCCCCTTCTCCGTTTCTACTAGTTAGATGAGCTTGAAAATGGAAAAGCATAAAAACCGAGTATAGGCATGAGGTTTCCGAACTAGCCATGGGTTCATGGTTGGACCAAAACTCTCCTAATGGATGAATCATATTTTCTGTCAAAACTTCATTGGCCAAAAGATGTAACCAACACAAGGAAGACGAACAGAAGGCTAGCCAAATGCTGAAGTGTCACAAAACTCTTTACATTTTAGCCACATATAGACTCAGAAGGCACAACATATTCATGCACAACACTTGTTCACATAAAAAAACCAAATAAAGATTCAAGCAAACTAACAAACAACAAACAAAAAAATAACATGTACATAGTGTAGGGCACAACCCCATATTTTCTTTGAAAATATTGTTTTAAGTCTTGGCCATTGACAGAGAGAGAATCAATCTTGTCATCAATTGATTGAAGATGATATGTGTGTTGTCCAAGATTTCCGTGTATCTTGAATGGCCCAATCCACAAGGACTGAACTTAGTGTGTTTTCCTTTGTACTCGTGGGATTTATCCCATTTTAAGACTGAGTCAACCACACTAAAGTTGTTTTTCCCTGCATAATTCCTATCAAACCACCTCTTAATACGATTATGGTGAAGTAAAAAAGAAAATCTTTAGCATTCAGCCTTTCTTCCTATATCTTGTACAGAGTGTCCATATTACACTAAACTAACAAATATGGCTTGTCTTGGGATTCTTGTGACAGTTGGAGAACAGGAAATTATATATTCGGTGGAAGAATGGCTTCTTTTCCATATACCAGGAAGTAGGGGGAGGTGTTCAATGAAGGTTTTGGTGTGACTCGGTCAACCCATAAGGCATTCACCAATGTAGAGTTATAGTTTCGTTGTTAAGAGAATTTGGTCTTTTTGATGATGTAGATAAGGTTCTTGTTTGTGGATTCAACAGGACCATTCCCCCACGAATAGTAATTGGTTGAATCCTTCAATATGATACCATTTTCCAATGCAAAATCATGAATTATTAACGATGAAAAGTATGTTGCATTGTCAAAAACAAATGACGTAGGAATGCTAAACTTGGAAGTGATGTTTTGTTGCAGAAAGTTGATGACTTCCTTATCATTCACTTATTTTAGTGGAATTGCCTTTGGCCATCATGTGAAATAGTCTGTAGCAGTTAAAATGTAGCATTGTTGCTTTGACGAGTGCAGGAAAATTTCCTGAATAATGTTCAAGACCCACTATTGAAACATTTCTTCCACTATAAGAGGAATTCGATGGCCACTTGGAGAATACACTTGAGAACACCATAAATTAAATTTTCTTGGAAGATCGAATTCCAAAGTAGCAGCAATGAGCTTCCAGAGGGTTAGAGATCAAAGCAGTGCGTGAGGGGTAGTGACAATGAGTCTAGAGGATATTTTTTAGATCCAGAGAGGCAACAACAAGAGGGCCAAGTTATTCCCAATGAGGCAATATAGATAACTGTGCAGTTTCTTCATATTGGTAGTTCGATTTAGATGAGGAAAAATCAATTCTCAGTTCCAGAGGTTGGGCAGTGATTCTAAAGTGCCAGAGAGATGATTTCCTCAGCATATGCAAGAAGAATGACTTCATCATAGATTGGTTGGAGGATTTATGTCATAGAGACTATGCAGAGCAGCACAAAGACTCATACAGAGGGGTCCAGGAGGCCAAGTTTTCTAAACACAGGTTGTGTTGGGATTTCTTTTGGAGGAAGGGTAATTTCCTTTGATAATTTTTCCCATATATTCTTTTTGTTTAGAATGCCACTTGGGAATCCATAGATGTACTCATATTTTCACTGCTTCTTAATAAAATAAAACCTTCATTTGTTGCACCGATTTTCCTGCATTGGGTTTTACAGGGACTTTTGTTCAAAAACAATGGTGTTATTTTTTGTGTGTGTGCTAGTATTTTATCAGTTTTTGTGCTATTTATTTCCCCAACCTTTTATTTGTGAAGGTTTTTGTGTGTTTATTTCGATGTTGTTGTATCAATAAACTAAATAATTAATTTATCAGTGAGAAGAAATAATACCAGTTGCAGCAATAGGATTCTAGTTTTCAGAATTTTCACAGCTAGTACATCCAAATGATTTGTGTTAAGTGTGCCCTATAAAGTTTTAAAATCATAGACCACTAATTCAACACCTATACATATTTCCATCTCTAGTATGATTTTTCCTATAAGTAAATATTGCAACCACATATAACTATTGATTCAAGGAGAGAACAAGTTTCTTATCACTTACTGTACGTAAAGAGCCCTTCATATTCATCAAAAATACCATGATACCCACATTGTGATTTAGTCCTATTAGAAACCTAATATGTTTGGGTTATGTTGAAGAATATGAATCCTCATTAATAGTCCAAGGTACCTTGGAATATGAATTGAATGGCCATAAAAATGTATTTATAGTGTATCATACGAATAGTATACAATTTATGCTTATCTTCATTCATACTATGTAGTATAATAGTGGCATTAGAGAAAATAAATTTTTAACTCTTATCTTTTTTCATCTTCTTTTCTCATCTCTGTTTATCCTATTGTATCACATCTTTAATCCCATCTACATCCAATAATATTTTACATGCTCTTATATTTCTTTCTATCTATCAGGTATCTCTATGCATATGAATCCCTAGTCATTTCATCTCATTCCCATTATCCATTCTTGAAAACCCTTGTGAGATAAGTATGGTATCCCTGGGCTCATCTACCTTCTTTCCTCTCTACACTTGACTCACGTAGTGATCTGAAATGATCATATGTTAAATTGAAGTAGAAATTATTAATGTCAATAGTGAACTAAATGTTAACTTAAAGTGCTTTAATCGGGAGAATCAATTGAAAAGGGATGAATTGACGAAAGAATTAAAACATAAGCAAGATGTAAGCAGAATTGAAAAGTATCAAAACACAACAATACCAAACAGAAAGGTTGATTATGAAGTTCGTCCCCGATGGACTACATCTCTGGGTCTGCTTTCAAGATGGGCGTCCGTTTATTAGGATTGAATCCAAGGAGATAAAATACACAGAAAATTAACTAGACTGATTGTGCATGCAAGCACTTCTGGTTACTGTCACAAGAAATATCTCTGAATTAGCTTTCCAATGCCTATCATGGTTCCCAATTTTGACTCCCGATGCTCCTATTACACTGAAAACAAAATTGTCTATATCCTCCAGAATCTACATACAAAACTCTAAAACCACTCTCTCCCTTCTCAATGAGAACAATACTGGCTTTATAACCCTGCAAATCCACTCTAACCTCCTTAGGCTGCGTTTAGGAGTGAATAAGCTCGAACTAGGGTTGGTTTAGGATTTTAGTTTCAAGAATTAATGTCACTTAATGACATTTAGGCCAGGGTGTGACTAAATATCCAAATTCTGAATTAATAACCCACTTTAAACCATATAATAGCCTGAAAAACATTAATGGTTAGGGCTCCGTCGGTTTCGGTAACTGCCAGTGACTGCACGGTCTTCTATCGCGTGTTCACACATCTGCGGTTCTGATACTACGGCTAGTGTAACCTATGACATCATGTTACACATAGTCACTAGTCATTCACATGTACACAATTTATCCCTCGACAATTACAACTCATATTTCCGTTGTGGTCTAAACTGCAGTGACTGCGCAGTGTTCACACATTACAGGCCCGCTGTGGTTATGACCAGCAGTTATGAACAATTGTATGTATATTGTAATGTTATATGCTTTGTAATGCACTTAACATGGCCCGAAAAGGTTTTGACTTAGGGTTAATGCATGGTTTTAGGTATAGGTTAGGGTTTAGGATTTAGGTTTAGTCACATAGGTTTATATAAAGACTTTAGGTCATGTATTTTAGTGTTAGATTTACACTTTACATCACTTGATCTTAAAAACCCAATTACAACAAATTGTCACAATGTGACATAAAACCCTATATGAAGATACATGTTTCCTCTTTGACAACCAAACCCCAGTGGAACTTACGACACCCACATGCCTACAACCAGGTACAAAACCATATCCTTTGAACACCATAAAAACCATATCAACCATAGACATCACCGGCGGAGCTGAAAATCAACATTGGACAACCTAAACCTTAAAAATCACTGTCGAAGCTGAAGACACTAGACACTGAATGTTGACGACGAATACTAGTGAAGTTGATAAAGTTCAAGACCTCATCGACCATGATCATTGGAACATCACTTTGAATTTGAACCATTGAAGACTCCACTAATGCTGGACTAACAAGATACTCCTGGATCAATCCTCTCCACTTGAAAGCTTTTGGAACACAAAAGTTTGACTAGACATATAGCAGGTGAGGGTAGAGCTCCCTCACTCTCCACCTTGCCTTGATGATGTACCAATACATTTGATCAACAACCTAAAAGTGATGACCTTGATGATGTTGATCATGGTGTATTTTGAATCTGTGAATTATTTCATCCATCTGCAGTTTGCACAACTTGTGAAGATGGTTAAACAACCTATTATGAACATGGCAATTGACTTATTTCCATGAAGTACCATGAATTAGTGATGCATAAACATATTTGAAAATAGTCTCTACTAGATATGGTTCAATACTTTTGACATGTACTAACAATATATTTTTCATAATAATAGAAACATTTAAAGACATTCTTGACATCATACCAACCACTTGACTTGATGTACTTTCATGATTCTTGATTACTAAGTGAACTTGCTACAATAAACCCATCAAACTGTAATGTGAAAATTGCTGCAACTTAGTTTGATTTTGAAAGTATTGAAGTGGTTGTTGATTTGTTTGAAACACTGTTTCGTCATCCATTAAATGATTTCTCCATTGATTAACACTTTCCCTTAAGGCATAAGTTTCCCTTTCATGTACTGGATACTTTGACACTGCTTTAGAAATGGCTTTGACATGAAAACAAATAGGCTTCCTCTCCACTTGAAAAGAGGCTTCAAGACTATTTGAAACATGAAATGGTGATACAATATAAGAAAAATGTAGCACTAACTTTCCCCAATACTAACCTACATCCATGTAACTTATAACTCCCAAACTTGGACTGAAATGATACATTTTGACATTAGGAAGAGGAGATTTGGACATCAACAGTAACTCAAGTTGTATTCCATGCTTATGAGTAAGATGTTTGGGTTCTTTAAATAGAACTAGAAAAGTTTCTACCTTCTTGACCAAATTATCTTTAAACTAAGACTCACAACTTGAACAAGTATCCTTCAGATCCTTATGTTGTTCTTTTACACATGAGTACAAATCTCTTATTTGGACTTAGTAATCACTCCATATGATTAGCAACAACTAAATTCAAGTGATTTTACTTTTATGTTCCCTTACAATAAATTCAACCCCATGTTTCTTAAGGTGATATTTATGCTCTCTCCTATAAAATATTGCATCCAATCATAAAGATAACGACTTCCTAAGACAACTCCACATATGTCTACTGGAACCACATCTAATTCCACTTCATCAATGTAATTAGCTGTAATGGAAAATTTTAAGCGACCGTGCTTTGTGATATTTACCTGAGTTGACTTATTCAACCAACCTAATGGGTATGATCTTGGATGATTCCATGTCTCCAAACCCAAGTTCTTAACTAAATATTCAGATATTAAATTTTCCTATGATCCACTGTCAAACATTGTATCTATATTTGTGTTCTTAGAAGTTATCCTTGTGTTAAATAATTCAACACTTTTATCCTCATTTGAAGTATTTATGTTTGATGAAGATGTAATAGTATTCGAACATGAACCAGTATCAGAAGTTTTACCTGTCGAAACTATGGCAATTATCCTCCTTTCATCACCTGAATCGGAACCTAGATCTTATTGGATTGCTGTGTTTTCTTTCTTTTCATCCTTATCCTTAAGGAACTTCTTTGGCTTAAGTTCCGGATGAAGTTTCCAACACCTAGATTCATCATGACCGACTCTCTAGCAATGAGAAAAAGTAGGTCTTTCCTTCTAAGCTGTCACTGATTTCTTTCCCTTCAAATTGTTCTTCCTCTTGTTGTCATTGGAATCCTTTATTTCCAACTCTTTTGATGATTGTGGTGAAAACTTGAATGGTTTTCCACCTGATTCAATATGTATGGCTAGAACACACACTTCATCAGAGTCATCAGGATTAAACATCAATAATGTATGTTGCAAATATGAATGTAAACTGGCAATGTATTTTAATAAAGTTTCACGTGTATCCAATGAAATACCAAGCGCCAACGCTTTCTTTTTGAACTCCTGAACACTCTGCCCTTTACCTTGCCTCAAGTGCTGTCAATCAATAATAGCTTGTTGCATGTATCCTAAAGGATAGAATTGTTTCCTAAGAGATTTTAAAAACTTATACCATGAAGAGATGGCTTTACCTTTCCACTTAAAATTTATTTGACTTTTACTTTCCCACCAAATTAAAGTTGTTCCCCCCATACTAAGTGTAGCTAACTGAATTTTTGTTTTATCTTCAGAAATGTTCTAAATACGACAATATACTTCTAACTGCTTAATCCAGTTATCTAACTTTACAGGATTCATTTCACCATCATAAATAGGTAACTCAAATTTTACATCAAGTTTTAAAAGATATGTTTACTTAGGTTTCTTTTCTGTTTCAGATTTTGAACTGAAAGAAGAATAAGAATAAGAAGATGATGATGGAGGTGAAGGAGGTTTATTAGCCTTGCCTTTACCTTTGTCCTTCTTTGATGTCTTTGGAGAAGAAGCTACATCTCTTGCCTTCTTATCTTTGTATATCTCTCCTAACATTTGCTGCATAATCAAGAATGATTGTTGAAATTGTTCCTCGCTCATCTTAGTTTCAGGAGTTTCACCTGCATCAGATCCTGTCATGATCGACTTATGAGCGACTCTTCGCTTTCCAATATCTGAATCACCTTCTTCAAGCATCCCTTCTCCAAGTCACAACCTTTACCTGGTTAACATTCACTAGCAAAATTCTACAAACATAACCTGCTCTGATATCAAATTATATGATCTAAAATGATCATATGTTAAACTGAAGTAGAATTGATTAATGCCAACTGTGAACCGAATATTAACTTAAAGTGATTAATCATGAGAATCGATTGAAAAGGGATGAGTTGACGACATAATTAAAAGATAAGCAAGATGCAAGAAAAAAGTGAAAAGAAGCAAAACATAGTGATACTAGATAACAAGATTGATTACGGAGTTCGTCCCGAATGGACTACGTCTCCGAGTCCGTTTTCAAGATGGGTGTCCACTTTATTAGGATTGAACCCGAGGAGGTTGATTACACATAAAATTAACTAGACTGATTCTAGACACAGGCACTTTTGGTTACTATCACAAGAAAGCTCTCTGAATTAGCTTTCCAACGCCTATCTTGGTTCCCAATTCCGAGTCGATATGCTCTTATTACACTGAAAACAAAACTACCTATATCCTCTCGAATCTGCATACAAAACTCTAAAGCCACTCTCTCCCTTCTCAATGAGAACAATATTGGCTTTATAACCCTGGCTTTAGGTTGAGTTTAGGAGTGAATAAGCTCGAATTAGTGTTGGTTTAGGATTTTAGTTTCAAGAATTAATGTCACTTAATGACATTTACACTTAGGTGTGATTAAATATCCAAATTCTGAATTAACAACCCACTTTCAACCTTATAATAGCCCGAAAATTGTTAGCGGTTAGCTAACCGGGCGAAGGAGCACTGATAGCACATGTGCACAAGTGGGCTAATCTTGCGGTTAGGGATCCTTTAGTTCTGGTAACTGCCAGTGACTGCACGGCCTTATGTTGTGTGTTCACACATCTGTGCTTCTGATGTTGTGGTTAGTGTAACCTCCAATAGCCTACTACTCATAGCCACTAGCCATTCACATGTACACAATTTATCCCCAACGGTTACAACTGATATTTTCGTTGTGCTCTAAACTGTGGTGACTGCGTGGTGTTCACACCCTGCGGTCCCACTGTGGTTATGACCAGTGATTTATGAACAGTTATATGTATATAATGTTATATGTTTTGTAATGTATTTAACTTGGCCCGAAAAGGTTTTGACTTCGGGTTAATGCATTTTAATGCATGGTTTTAGGTATAGGTTAGGGTTTAGGATTTATTTTTTGTCACATAGGTTTATATAAAGACTTTAGGTCATGTCTTGTAGTGTTAGCTTTACACTTTACATCACTTTGATCTTAAAAACCCATTTACAACAAATTTTCACAATGTGACATAAAACCCTATATGAAGATACATGTTTCCTCTTTGACAACCAAACCCCGGTGGAACTAACGACACCCACATGTTGACAACCAGGTAGAAAACCATATCCTTTGAACACCATGAAAACCATGTCAACCATCGACATCACCAGCGGAATTGAAAATCAACACTGGACAACTTGAACCTTAAACATCACTATCGAAGCTGAAGACACCGGACACTGAATGTTGACAATGAACACTCGCGAAGTTGATAAAGTTCAATACCTCATCGACCATGATCATTTGAATATCACTTCGACTTTGAACCACTAAAGACTCCGGTCATGCTGGACTGACAAGATCCTCCTGGATCACATAGGATGGAGTTCACAATTTCAAAAGTAAAAAATAGAAGTAGCAAGTATATCTTTGAGCTTTAAAATATGGAGATGCCATAGATGATGTGAAAGGAATTCCTGGCTTCATCAAAGTGTACATTGATGACTCTATCTTGTGTTACAAACACCTAATGATTCTTGCCTAAAAGAAAGTATTGTTGAAAGGTGATAAATGAAAGGGAATTGTCATTTACCCTATTGAGTGCATCTAGGCTCACTCCATCCTACCTAAAGATGTGCCTCAAGCCAAGAAATAACCATGGATTTTTATTTCCATGAGAGGACTTGTTATCTAAATCTACCAACTATCCATCATATCATTCATTCATAACCAATCTTGCTAGCAGTGCCCAAGTGCTAGTAATCTCTATCCACTAATGTCTAGCACCTCAGCATCGCCTCCCACCTATGACAATTGTCGCTATGCATTCAAATGGGTCATCCTTGATAGCACCTATTATCCTATACAATAATTTTCATACCACCCATGGATGTGTTAACTCATTGGTGGCTACCAATGTGAGTGTTCTTTTGGTTTATGGTCTATACTACTATTTTGTGTGTTCGTTGTTCTTAGAGAGATCTCTTTTATTAATATTGCAACAATATTTATAGATGATAATGATCGATAGCTTGGATTTATATATTTTATATGTACATACACATGAGAATATCCAGTGGTTTCTTAGAGTCTATTTTTAATTACCATATTCATATGTTGACCCTACTAATGAGGATTATGAAGGGGAATTATTTGTTGATGGAAAAGTAGTACATAGGCCTCTTGCAAGACAACGATTGTTTAATATTGTTAGATAATGAAGCAATGATAAGATTAGGCATGATGACATATATTGATATACTCACCTAAGAGAGAATCAAGGCTAATGAGAACCATCATTCTCTCTGAAGGTTTAAAGATAAACTCTTTTAAAATTTTATTTGTATGAGAATATCTTCATATTTATATCATGTCTCCTTGTAATTGGAGACATTGAGTGTCTATTGAGGAGGCTTCAATTCTTATTAAGTTTATATTTGTTATATGTTTAATCTTTATCATTGGTAACTCAAAAAATATTTTGTTTGTATGTTACTTATACTTTTTTAACTAAGTTGTAAATAGGTGTATTTTTAGTGGAAACCAACATCCTTATTGAGTTGGGCACATGGAGAAGCATAGTTTTTTAACTTCATCCTTGTGATCATTGTGGTAACATTTTATCATTCTCTCCTTGTATTTGATGAAGGGAACTATTAGTGATTAGTGATGAGGCTTCTAGTTTTGAAGCCTTTGCAATCAAACATGTACAAGCAAGCTTGAGCGACAGTGAGAATTAGAGCCTTGAGCCAGAGCTCGAGTCAGAGTTATAGCCAAATTGAAATCCCTGAGTGTGATTAAATTTTTAGTCATCTTCAAGCCAACATTAGTTTGTGGTAATCTTCAAATCACCATTTATGAGAACTTCCAATTACATGACACATCAACTTCTATGCAAATTTGGAATTTTTCCTAAAATTATTGAGCCTTAGAGATGAGTTCCACGGGTGATAGTATGCTCTAAACCACCATTTAGTATAAGACCTTAGCTCTATTATCCATTGGGTTTGTGGCATGGGACTTCAACTTATTTAACCTGTGTTATAACACTTGCATTCATGGCATATTAAATAGTTCCTCTAATCTCACTAGATATTGATAAAAGCCTTCCAAAATCATTTAGTTGTACCCCACAGCCAAGGACATATATCTAATAAAATAACATTTATTTTTTAATGAAAATCCCTTATTTTTATTAAATACCCCTTTTCACACCCCCAATACGTATAAGCCCCCTACCCTATGTCTCTACCCCCAATGCCTATAATATATTGGCTCCATTTTTCACAATTTTAAAACCTGCTTTATAAGTGAATGTAAGATATTGGTCAAAAGGTAAATCCCCCATGGTCATGGTCATACTAAAACCACTAGATTTAAAGAGCACATTTATCCATCAATAGTTGTCCTCATCTCCCTACTTGGAATCATAAGAACCCCTTCAATAAAAAAGGGGAAATGTTAGACACCTACTCTATTTTGGTTATGGTGAAGAATATTAATTGTTATTAAGAGTATAAGAGACCTTGGAATATGAATCCAAAAATCATAAAAATGTACTTATATGTACATATCGTTTGAGTAATATGCAATCCATGCTAATCTTCATTCTTGGTGTGTAGCCTAATAACTTTGCCTCTCTTCCTCTCCATTAATTACAATCTTATTGATTTTTTTCTAAAATTCCTTCTCTTTGAGGCTATTGATGATTAAGGTTTCTCTTGTCTTTAGAATGATGGCTACTTGGTGGCCCCTTTTCTACAACCCATCACGCACATGTACAACAACAACTCTATCTCAACTCCTTGTATTTATTGGTGGCTCTCCAATCAACATACCCAACAGAAAATTGCTCCTCCATATGAGTAGATCACTACTACATAACCTCTCATGTTATGTCACCTTAGCTTTGATACTATACATAGTTTTTAATAACTAGGAGCAAGTATGAAGAAACACATAGAGTCAAGGGAAACCAAGAGTTTACACTCAAGAAACCCCAAAAAGGGAAATTCAACTAAACTATATTTTTGTGTTCTCTTTATATAACTTTAGGTGATCATACCAATTATGTCATAATTAAATGTTTAGTTAAGCATGCATAACTATCTCCATAAATCTCCCAAGTTATTTTCATTTCTAACTTCTCTCTTTTATCCTCTTCTTAAATTCTTACTTATATTATGATGTAGGAGAATCTGGACTTAGCCAACAATGTGATGGTTTGTTCACATGTTGTGGCTAAATGAGTTGAATTTCATTAACCTGAGTGGTCATAAGTCAGTTTTGGTAGAGAGGGTTGGATCTCTCGAAAATGATCTTTACTTCATTATTGTAATAATTAGAAATTTGTCTTATTTTAGACTAAGGGATAAGTTGTTAGCATAGGTGTGTAATAGAGCTTAAAAATAGAGATTTGATTGTTAGATTGATTAAAATAGAGATTGAGTTGTTAGTGCAGTTAGAATAGGATTTGACTCATAAAAGAGAAAAAAATGTAATGCAAAGGGATTAGCTGAGATGATTGAGAATTGAGTGAGAGGTGAGAGTTTGAGTGATAGATAGGGTTTTGAGATTGAGACAGAGGTCAAATAAATTGTGGTAATTGACCCGAGAGGGCCAAGACTCTGTAACTTTTATTATATCGAATAAATTGATTTAGTGTGCATCTGTGTGTTAATCCTGGTGTAGACTCTCTTTTACCTCTGTGTATATGCATTATGAAACTTAACCGGGTATTTTCTCTGTTTTCACACTTTAATTGTAAATCTCAGTGTTTAGGTGTTTATCATTAATCGTGGTCATTTAGTGTTAATGGGTAATCTTGGAATTAAGCGTTAAGACATTTATCAAGCGCTTTATTTAAGTTTTATTTAATGCACATGGGTTATATTGGAAAAGTGGTTTTTACCAACAAAGGTGGTTATCAGGCGAAGGAAAAGTGGTAAGTGGTAATTCGGGGCGGTCATCCAATTCCATTAACCAATTGACATGTATCCCTCGGGTGGAGAGAGAAAACTGCTTTATCTGGCGAGTAATCCCCGTGCAAGTGGCTCACCTGATATCGATGTTAACCATTGGATCAAGTGCGCTTTGATCAACGATGGAGGATCACTGGATTGTTTTGTTGATCGGGGTGAGTGATGACCATTAGATCTAGAGAGAGGAGATCAACGACGTAGAGTGATCACTGAATTGTTTTGTTGATCAGGGTGAGTGATGACCGTTAGATCTGGAGATAGGAGATCAACGATGTAGAGTGAAGCGCATATTTAAAAAGGGAAAGTCAACGTGGGACCGACATGTTTAGGGGAAAAGTGGGACCCTCAAGTTAAAGTAAGTCACGTACAGAATCTGCTTGAACACATCTGATTGGTTATAAAGTAACCAATACTCTATTTTTAAGACTACCACCTTATTTTGATCAACCTCCTGCGTCATTTTGGTATCAGAGCACAAAGATTGAGTTTGACTAGAGTAAACATGTCACCGAAGAGGGGAGCTGGCATAGGTCGAGGAAGACTTGAAGCAAGTGCAGTTCTACTGGAGGAGATCTAGAGTCTGTGTACAAATATGGACACAATGGAGATTGCTCATAGGAGAACACCTGATGAAGGAGTTGAGAGTGCTATAGAAGAATCTTCTAAGGAAGAAGAAGAGGAGGAAAATGAACTACCAAAGTTATCAAGATTTTGGCTAAAGTAGGTGGAAAACCAAAAGTGGAAATTCCTGTGTATGAAGGGAGTTTCAATGTAGAAGACCTAATGGATTGGATTAGTTCATTGGACAAATATTTTGACTATGAGGAGGTTCATGACAAAAAGAAGGTGAAATTTGCAGTTACCAGATTGAAGGGTCATACAACTATTTGGTGGGATGAACTACAAACATCCATAACAAGAAAAGAAAAGTCCAAGATCAAGCAATGGGACAAAATGGTGAGTAAAATGAAAGCTAAATTTATGCAAAAAGATTATCAGTCAAATCTTTTCAAACAGTTATAGAATTTAAGGCAAAAAGGAATGTCTGTTAAAGAATATACAGAAGAGTTTTATAGATTGAGTATTAGAGTAGGACATGCAGAAGGTAGCCAGATATATCAATGACTTAAGATATGACATGTAGTATGAGATCAACTTGTTGAGTCTGAAGACCATTGAAGATGCCTATCAAGCAGGTTTGAAGGAAAAAGAGAAGATGTTGAGAAAACAAAATGAGAGGAATAGAGGGGAAAATTCAGTAAGAGGTAGAGGAACTACCTGACCAAGGGTTCAGCAACATCAGAATGAAGCATGAAGTTCAAGTAGTAGACCACCACAGAGGGGAGATTTAATAGAGGAAGATTTTCACCCAGAGGAAGAGGTCGAGGAAGAGATATTCGATGTTACACATGTGGAGAATGGGGACATGGATCATGGGTCTATCCTCCTAATAGAACAACTCAGAGGAATGTGAATGTGGTTGAGGCAAAGGAAGAAACACCTAAAATTACATAAAAGGAAGAATCCGCTAAAGTAGGAGAATCCCTGTTGTTGAAAAGGGTATTGCTTAAGGCAAAGAAATAGACTGGAGAACCAGCTCAAAGGAAGAGTTTATTTAGAAATACATGCAAATCAGAAGGTAAATGTTTTAAAGTGATAATTTACAGTGGAAGCACTGATAAGCTTGTTTCTACAAAGATGGTGGACAAGCTAGGATTAGTGAAGATAGAACATCCTACTCCTTACAGAGTGTCATGGTTGCAGAAATGACATCAGATTATTGTGATAGAACAATGCAAGGTACAAATACAGATTGGTACTTATAAAGATGTGATATTGTGTGATGTAGTGCCAATGGATGTATGCCATGTATTGCTGGGAAGACCTTGGTAGTTTGATCGAAAATCTATTCATGATGGGAGGAAAAACACTTACACTCTGGAGAAGGATGGAAATAAACATACACTGGTGCCATTGAGGGATGAAGCTGACAAAGGAGCACCTGGAAATAGTGTTATGTTGATGAGTGGAAAGAAGCTGTTGCAAGAGGTTGGAAAAGGTGAAGAAATGCATTTCGCTATCATAGGGAGACCTAAGGTAATTTTGACTTCCACAAACATAGATGATTTACCTGAAGAAATCAAAACTCTGTTGAATGATTTTGCTAATATTATTGTGGATGAGTTTCCAAATGCATTACCACCAATTAGGAGTATTAGTCATCGTATTGATCTAATACCAGGAGAAAGTTTGCCAAACAAAGCAGCATACAAATTAACTCCTCAAGGGAATGCAGAAGTTGGAAGACAAGTGCAAGAATTGATGGATAAGGGACTAATCAGAGAGAGTCTTAGTCCATGTGTTGTACCAACAATACTCAGTCCAAAGAAAGGAGGTGAATGGCGTATGTGTACATATTCCAGAGCCATAAACAAGATCACTACCAGGTTTAGGTTTCCTTTACCACGCATGGATGATTGTTGGATTGTTTGAGTGGGTCAAAGTATTTTACTAAAATAGATCTGAAGGGCGGATATCATCAAATAAGAATTAGAGAAGGAGATGAATGGAAGACTGCATTTAAACAAACAGTGGGTTGTATGAGTGGTTAGTGATGCCTTTGGGACTCACTAATGCACCTAGCACATTCATGAGATTGATGAATGAAGTCTTGAAGGAATATGCAGGCAAGTTTGTTATTGTTTATCTTGATGAAATTATAGTTTTTAGTAGAAGTAAAGAAAAACATCTAGAGAATCTTAGATTGGTTTTAAGAACTCTGTAGAAAGATAATCTACTGATAAATATGAAGAATTGTAGTTTCATGAAAGAAGAATTAATTTACTTGTGATTTGTATTTTCTAAAGAAGGGTTGAGAATGGATCTAGAGAAAGTCCAAGCAATTAGGAACTGGCCTATTCCAAGGAATATATTTGAGGTAAGAAGTTTTCATGGTCTTGCAAGTTTTTATAGGAAATTTATCAGAGGTTTTTGTCAGATTTGTGCACCAATTTTTGAAACAATCAAGGAGACTAATCAGCCATTCAAGTGGACAGAAGCAACAGAAAAGAATTTTAAGTTGCTGAAGAGGAAAATCACAGAGAAACTAGTTTTAGCTTTACCTGATTTTGAAAAAGTATTTCAAGTTGAAACAGATGCTAGTGGAGTTGCAATTGGAGCAGTTTTGAGTCAGGAACAGAGACCAATGTCATACTTCAATGAGAAATTAAATGAAGCTAAGAAGAAGTATTCTTCTTATGATAAAGAGTTTTATGCTATTGTACAAGCCTTTAAAAAATGGAGACATTATTTGCTACCAAAGGACTTTATATTATATTCTGACAATCATGCATTACAGTTCATAAACAACGAGCCAAAATTGAACCAAAAACATGCCAAGTGGGTAGAGTTTTTGTAGAGATTTACTTATGTGATAAAACACACAAGTGGTAAGTTGAAAAAATTTGTTGATGCTTTAAGCAGGGTAAATTTCATTGTGCAAGAATTAAAAGTTGGTGTTGTAGGATTTGAAGAAATGGTTGAAATGTATAGAGATGATGCAGATTTCAAAGATATTTATACAGCAGTACAAAATCCAATAGTTCATAACAAAAGTTAGTGGTTAGATTATCTTATCCAATGAGGTTTATTGTTTAAAGGCAACAAGTTGTGCATTCCCAAATGTTCTATGAGGGAAAACATAATAAAGGAGAAACACAGTGGAGGATTATCTGGTCACTTTGGACAAGACAAAACCTTTGCTCAGGGAAATGCTTTTTATTATTGGCCAAAGATGCAGACTGATGTTAAGAGATTTGTTGAAAAGTGTAGGATATGTCAGCATGCTAAAGGGAGAAGCAAGAATACAGGATTGTAACAGCCATTGCCAATACCAGACCAACCATTGGATGCAATTAGCATGGATTTTGTTTTGGGGTTATCTAAAACTCAAAGGGGGAATTATTCCATTTATGTTGCGGTAGATAGATTTTCCAAGATGGCACATTTCAATGCATGTAAGAAGACTAGTGATGCAACTCATATTGCTAATCTATTTTTTTCCAAAAATTGTAAGATTACAGGGATTGCCTGTAAGTATTGTGTCTGATAGAGATACAAAGTTTGTAGGGCATTTATGGAGAACTCTTTGGAAGAAACTAGGTGCTAACCTCAGTTTCAGTTCAGCATACCATCCTCAAACAAATGGACAGACCGAAGTGGTAAATAGAAGCTTGGGAAACATATTGAGAATTTTAGTGTATCGAAATCCCAAGCGATGGGATTTAGCACTAGCTTAGGCTGAGTTTGCTTATAATGACACTCCAAACTGAAATACTGGAATGAGTCCATTTCAGATTATTTTTGAGATGAATCCAAGAGGTGTGTATGAGCTCAAAAATTTGGGTAAACAAAAGACAAGAAGTGCAAAAGCTGAAGAGTTTGCAGAGCAGATGCAGAGACTACAAGAAGATGTCAAAGGCAGATTGCAGGAAAGCAATGGAAAATAAAAACAAAGAGTAGATATGAAAAGAAGAGAGAAAGAATTCCAAGTGGGAGATTTAGTGATGGTGTATTTGAGAAAATAAAGATTTCTTGCTAAGACTTACAATAAACTAAAAATGAGAAAGATAGGACCATGTAGAATTGTAAGAAAGTTTTGAACTAATGCTTATGAAGTTGAATTGCTAGAAGGGATTGGAATATCACCTATCTTCAATGTTGCAGATTTGTATCCATACAAAGAGACAGAGACATAGCTACAAAAGGAAACTACAGAAGATGAAGTTCAAACTTTGAACTAGGAAGAACAAATGCCAAAGACAGTTAAGAAAGAGGTGGAAGCTGTTTTGGAGAAAAGAGTATCCAAAAAAACCAGAGGATAGGTTTATTTTCAATATCTAGTCAAATGAAAAGGACATCTAGTGGAGGATGCTAGTTGGTTGACAACAGCAGAGTTGCAGAAGTATGGAGTAAACCCTGAAAGTCTGAGGGATGATTCTTTTCTTCCCCGAGAGTCTGATGTAGGATCATCTGGACTTAGCCAACAATGTGATGGTTTGTTCACATGTTGTGGCTAAATGAGTTGAATTTCATTGACCTGAGTGGTCATAAGTCAGTTTTGGTAGAGAGGGTTGGATCTCTCGAAAATGATATTTACTTCATTGTTGTAATAATTAGAAAATTGTCTTATTTTAAACTAAGGGATAAGTTGTTAGCATAAGTGTGTAATAGAGCTTAAAAATAGAGATTTGATTGTTAGATTGATTAAAATAGAGATCAAGTTGTTAGTGCAGTTAGAATAGGATTTGACTTATAAAAAAGAAAAAAATGTAATGGAAAGGGATTAGCTAAGATGATTGAGAATTGAGTGAGAGGCGAGAGTTTGAGTGATAGATAGGGTTTTGAGATTGAGACAGAAGTCAAATAAATTGTTGTAATTGATCCAAGAGGGCCAAGACTCTGTAACTTTTATTATATCGAAGAAATTGATTCAGTGTGCATCTGTGTGTTAATCCTGGTGTAGACTTTCGTTTACCTCTGTGTATCTGAGTTTTGAAACTTAACCGGGTATTTTCTTTATTTTCACACTTTAATTGTAAATCTCAGTGTTTAGGTGTTTATCATTAATCACAGTCGTTTAGTGTTAATGGGTAATCTTGGAACTAAGCGTTAAAACATTTATTAAGCGCTTTATTTAAGTTTGATTTAATGCACATGGGTTATATTGGAAAAGCGGGTTTTATCAACATTATTGGGTGAAGGAAAAGTGGTAAGTGGTAATTCGGGGTGGTCACCCGATTCTATTATCCAACCAACACGTAGCACTCGGGTGGAGAGAGAAAACCGCTTTATCGGGCGGGTAATCCCCATGCAAGTGACTCACCCAATATCATTGTTAACCGTTGGATCAAGTGTGCTTTAATCAACGGTAGAGGATCACTAGATTGTTTTGTTGATCGGGGCGAGTGATGACCGTTAGATCTGGAGAGAGGAGATCAACGACATAGAGTGATCACCGAATTGTTTTGTTGATCGGGGTGAGTGATGACCGTTAGATTTGGAGAGAGGAGATCAACGACGTATAGTGAAGCATCTGTTTAAAAAGGGAAAGTCAATGCGGGACCGACGTGTTTAGGGGAAAAGTAGGACCCTTAGGATAAAGTAAGCCACGTACATAATCCGCTTGAATGCATCTAATTAGTTATAAAGTAACCAATTGTCTGTTTTTAAGACTACCACCTTATTTTGATCAACCTCGTGTGTCATATTATCCTCAAATACTAATAAATAACGACTTGTAAAATAAATTAAAAATTATTTATTTACATAAATACAAAATATATATAAACATTTCCTGACCTCATATATATATATATATCATTTTCATTTTGATATCAAATTCTAGATAATTTAATTTTTTAAAATTTAAAAATAAGTAAATATATCGATGTCATTACCAGGTTTAAATTACGATTTCAAAGGCTCAATACTTATGAAGGAAATGTATTTAGTTCAATTTAGCTTTGTTTAAGTCCCTTGTCAAACTAAATGTATGACGTAGTTCTTTTAATAGTTGCTTTATAGATTATGTTACCATCAGTTTTAGTTTCATACCAACATTTTCATGTGACTAAAATTTAGTGCTTATTAACATGTAATGGATATTAATATGAAATTAAATTCATAAATATCATCATTGGTATTTCATATATAGATTTTTTTACATAGCAAGAAAATCTCTGGTGGTCAAATTCCAAAGAAAATTAATTCTAAGTAAAAAATATACACCAACAATGTCTTACCTAAATATATATAACAAAATATTTTAATGTTATATCAACATTTTTTAATTAAGATTAAAATTTAGCATTTAGAGATAAAAAAAGTTAGATGAAAATTTA
>APFE030393905.1:58960-87487 GCA_000404065.3 Pinus taeda
TATATTAGTATTAATTAATATATTAACTTTTTTTTGGTAGGTAAGCACCCATGGGGGATTTGAACCAGTGACCTATTGCAAGGAGTGCCTTAACAATGCACTCATTCACCGTCAATCCAAAGCCCCGTGGGCAATTAATATATTAACATTGCTAATAGTATTAATATTAATTATTATAAAAGATCCATCTTAACACCAGATCTATCAAGTGCTGAGAGGGATCAAATCTCTCGAGGTGAAAACCTATTTTTTTAGTGCAAAACTTGAAAAGGTTTGCACCTCGAGAGGTTTGATCCCTCTTGGTGTTTGATAGATCTGGTGTTAAGATGGATCTAGGTTGGTTTCAGTCGTGTGCGATCATACAAAATATGTTGAACATCTAATTATTTTGATCATTTTAAATATGCTAAATATGTCCAAGACTAATTTGGTCAATTTATTTTAAATTTTTTTAATTACCTCAGTTTGTTGAGATGAGAGAGACTCTTAGTAGCTTGAATTATGAAAAATGATGAAATACAAATTTTGAGTGCAAAGTGTCAATGTAACAATTTTGATAGATAGAAAATGTGAATACTAAGAATATAGTCAATTACAAACAATCTTCATTGCAATCAACTTGAAACTATTTTCTTCTATTATTCCTATTGTCACACCGATTAGTTTTTCCATTTTCTCAATCGATCATATGAAAAGAGTAGTTGGAATCATAGACCATTCAAATATTTAACTTTAGCTACTGTAGTAAACAACATACCTTGTCTCTATTGATCTCCAATATTAATAGTAGTTTTCTCCAAAGTGAATCATTGTGACTTATGGAGTGTTAAACCCCAAATAATTTTCAATTGTAATTATTTTCTATTGCTGCGTTTGAATGCAAAGTAATTAACAATGTTGAATGATGGAAAATGAGAATAATAAGAATGCACCCAATTATAAATAGTTTATAGTTTCAAGAAGCAAACATTTGGGGTAAGCAATCCTTTTATTTAGGATGAAAATTCAAGTATTGTATTTATGGTTAAATAATTTTTATGTGCTTACATTGAGAGAGAGTGTGTGCGTTTTGGGGGTGAGAAGGACAGACAAGGGGAGATGGAGATATAGATGGGGGGGGAAGAGGGAAGAAGAGAGAGGCAAAGACATGGAGGGAAGGATATATATATATATATATATTATATATATATATATATATATATATATATATATATATGGTGAGAGAAATGTTAAAGAGAGATAGAAGGGGAAGAGAGAGAGAGAGGGAGGGGAGAGGGAGGGAGAGAGAGATAGATAAATATAGAGAGAGAGTGTGTATTTTTAGGGGCTGAGATAGAGAGATAGAGAAGGAGAGACAATGGGAGATAGAGATATAGATGGAGGAGGTGGAGATGTGCGTACACTGAAATCAATGCACACTATTAATCTAATTACTTTGAAATTAATGTACATTGTACATCTTGTTGCATCAAATAATAAGCCAACATCTACACTAAAATCAATGTATCTAGTGCAAGAAATCAAATAGGATTAGAAATAAATATCTACACTAAAACCAATGCATCCAATGCAAGAAATCAAATATGAGTAGAAATCAACACCTACGTTGAAATCAATGCATATAGTGTAAGGTATTAAATATGATTAGAAATCGACATCTATGTTGAAATCAATGCATCTAGTGCCAGCGCTTAAATATGATTAGAAGTGAATATCTACACTGAAACCAATGCATCTTGTGCAAGCAATCAAATAGGAGTAGAAATCAATATCTACACTCAAACCAATGCATCTAATGCAAGCAATCAAATATGAGTAGAAATCAACATCTATGATGAAAGCAATGCATCTAGTGTAAGGTATTAAATATGACTAGAAATTGACATCTACACTAAAATCAATACATCTAGCACAAGTGATCAAATAGGATTATAAATCAATATCTGCACTGAAACCAATGCATCTAATGCAAACAATCAAATATGAGTAGAAATCAACATCTATGATGAAATCAATGCATAGAGTAAGGTATTAAATATGATTAGAAATCGACATCTAAACTGAAATCAATGCATCTAATGCAAGCGATCAAATAGGATTAGAAATCAATATCTACAATGAAACCAATGCATCATGTGTAAGCAATAAAATAGGAGTAGAAATAAACATGACATTTAAATCAATGCATATAGAGTAAGGTATTAAATATAATTATAGATCGACATCTACTTGAAATCAATGCATATAGTTCATGTGATCAAATAGTATTAGAAATCAACAACTACATTGAAATCAATACATCTATTTTAGTGAAAATCTAAAATATTCATGACTTTCTAGATCTAACTTCTATGTCTATATTTGTCTCTGTGAGACACTTTCTTCTTCCCTCTCTCTACCTTCTATTATGTGTCTATCTACCTTCCCCTCTCCTTGTCTCTCTTCCCCTCCCTCTCTCCCTTGTCTCAATCTATCTGCCTCTCCCTAACTTTCTCTATCTTTCTCGTCTTTCCTCTCTCCCCCTGCCATCTATATTTATACCTCCCTCCATCTCTCTTTATTTTCTCTCTATCTCAAACCCCCTAAACATATGTCCATGCCTCTCTTCTCTCTCTCTCTCTCTCTCTCTCTCTCTCTCTCTCTTCCCTATATTATATATATCCTATATATATATATATATTATATATATCATCTATATTATATATATAATCTATCTTCCCATCTATCCCTCTTCCTCCCTCCCTCTCTTTGCCTCTCTCTTCTACACCCCCCCTCCCCCGGCCCATTATATCTCTAACTCCCATTGTCTCTCCTTCTCACCCATAAAACATACTCTCTCTCTCTCTCTCCCCCTTGCCACTCCCTCTCCACCTTTCTCTCTCTATGCCTTTCTTCCCCTTCTAACTCCATCTCTTTCTTCCCCCCTCTCTCTCCTTTCTCTCAAGTCTCTCTTTTTCCTTCCCCTCTCTCCCCTTCTTTCCCACCTCCCTCCATCTCTCCCCCCATCATACACACACTCTTTCCCCACCCTCCAACTCTGTCAGAATATCCCTCCCTCTCTCCTTCTCTCTCTCCCCCTCTCTCCCCCCTCCATACCTATGTCTCCTTGTCTCTCTCTTCCCCTTCTTTCCCTATCTTTATCCTCTCCTTTTCTCTCTCTTCCTTCATGTCCTCTCTCCCTCATTCCATATTCATCTCTCCCTTGTCAATCCCTCTCTTTCCCCCTCCTCTCTCTCTTCCTTTCTCTCTCTCATTGTGTCTCTCATCTCTATGTATCTCTCCCACACTCTATTCCCCCTTCCATCTCACTCTCTTTCTTAAATATGATCCCATTGTATTGTATTTAAGAAAGTATCTAAATTAATAAAAAACATAATTGGTTGTAAAATATTAAACGTATATTTTAGATCAATCATGTTAAAGAAAATACAATAATAAAAAAATTAAAAGAATCACCCACTATCTTTCCTCTATCATTATCAATCACTTTTCTTTCTCACTTCACTTGGATCCTTGGTTAAGAGGTATCTGTCCTAGTTCATTATAATATTAATTTTATTTATATTATATAAATTTCACATATGTATATATAAAAGTATTTTCGTTTTTTAATTTATTAGAACCTCCATTTAATCTCTATGAAAATATTGCTAGTAGTCATGAGGATGAAGGGTTTAGATATAGCTCAAAAGTAATTACAACCTTTTTTCTCTTAGATTTAATTAAAAAATGTTATAAAATTAAAATAAAATAAAATATTTGTATTTTTAAATAAGTTATTGTTTTTGGGCATGTGGTATTGATAAGACATGATATTGACCCATGATATTGTAACAATTAAAAGCCTAGATCCATAACATAATAATCAAATGTCTAGATGACCCATGGTGTTGATAAACCATGGTAGTAGACCATGGTATTATAATTTTCTTCCCTCCTCTCCCTCTCTATCTTTCTCTTGTGGGTATAGGCCCATAGTATTGTAAAAAAACCTACTTAGAAGTTAATAATATACATGGTAAATATTCATGATTAAAAATCGTGTTATATTGTAAATATTAAGTTTTTATCTGCTTATTAATTAAATTTATAGATGGAACACATCTATATTAATTGTTACAAATATATTGATTACATAAAATATAATATTATAATATTATATGTTACCCAATATTTATAACCACCCCCACCTAATAAATAGTGGCCAAGGGTGGGGAGAAATACTAATTAAAATGTTACCTAATATTTTAGGTCAAACCCCACCCTAAATATTACATTCTATTCAATATTTCCCCTTACTCCTACTAATTTTAATGAGCACCTCCCATTATCTTGAGTTTACCTTCCTACAACCAAAAACATGAAATTTATAGTATTACACAAATCACACAATGGACAACTTGAACACCACAAAATATAAATTTACCAGGTTATTATTATTACAGAAATCACACAATAGAAAACCCAAATGCCAAGAAATTTACCTGGTTATTATTACAATTACAGGGTATATGCTTAATTGAACCCTTCGCTTCCTTTACCTAATTTTATTTGTTTGTTAATAATAGTTGACACATTTTTTATTTTAATTATTATTTTTTATTTTAAAGTAATGTTACACATATTTTCAACGTATACAATATATATTAGCTGACACATATATAGTAATGTTACACATATCTTCCACATATACAATATATTAGCCAACACGACACATAGATAGTAACATTACACATATCTTCGGCATATACAATATATATTAGTGGAAACATATTTTTTTTAATGTAACATTACGTTACGTGACAACATCTCCCTCATATACTGGGTTGTAGAGCGCCTCTTACCACAATAAATGACCTTAAATGAATTAGTGGATAATCAATTAATTAATTAATATTATTTAATAAATAAATAAAATTGAATATGGTCAACTATAGTTGAATCTGGTCAAACATGCTCAACCATGTTTAACCATGGTCAATCAATGTCAGCCATCATCTACTATGATCAACCATGTTCAATGATGATCTTCCATGGTCGAACATGCTCCACCATCAACCATAGTGATAGTGGGTAATTGATGTCTCTACGACGAATCATGATCAACAATGGTAAATCATGCTTGAATATGGTCGACCATGGTCAATATCTTTATAGTCAACCACAATCAACCTTGGTCAATGATGATTAGCCATGGTCAACGATGGTCAACCATGAAAAACCATGGTTGAACTTCATCAACTATGATCAACCTTGATTAAAATCTCTTTTGTCATGATCAACTATGATGGTCAACCATAGACATTCACGGTCAATTATGGTCAACCATGGAAGCCATGGTCAACCATGGTCAACCATGTTTTATAAAATAAAACATGGTCAAACATGTTTATTTTAGGGTTTTATTATCAGTGTTGGACCCGCCAACATGTCAAGGGATCTCCCCAGTAAGAATTCCCAACTAGACCTCAGACCATTTGGTGTAGGAGTCCTAGCAGTGGGTAGTACAATATTGCCTTGACCGCGGTTGCACGCAGAGGTAAGTAGGATATCCTTGTTGGTAGCAAGGGTGTGACCTTGCAACAAGTCAAGGAAGGTGTATGAATGGCTCTAACACACGGAAGGGGAAGTGAGTGCACCCCTTAGAAACCTATGATAACACGTAGGTTGAAAGGGAACACACAAGCAGTAAGACATCACGAGATGGAAAACAGGATAGCCAACGATCCAAAGTGATGGGTTATATCAGCAACACGCTTCGATAAGATTCATAAAAACCCATACAGAATAGTTGATACATACTGTGTAAATGACAGCTACATACATCATTAAAGTAACTAGGATAGTTGAACTACAATAACAACATATGCATGAAACGTGTTGGATCTATTATATTAAGAAAGTTAAAGATCCAATCATACATACAACCAAGAATTCCACTAGTTCCGATAGCGAAACATTACAGTCACTGGCGCTTGCTCCTCTAAAGAGATGTACTAACTCTACACTATGGAGAAGCCAAGGCTCGTTACAATACACTCCAAGCTTTCTCTAAGTTACACCTATAGGAATCTTGGCTCCCAAAAGTTTGTACAATTAGTTATGAAGTTCTATAAATAGAAAAAGGTGGGGTGACCCTTGACATTCCCCTTTTATACTCTTCACCTACCCTCATGACTCTTCAACTACTACATAATTGTTACATTCTACTATCGACACTTTTCTTTCACTGTTACAACATGTTTACATTACAATCTGCACATGTACCCATATGAGACAAAAATAGGCTTGAGTAAGCCATGAAATACAACTCTAAGACTTGGATAGCTATGGGAAGACTATCTCTTCAACATCCTTACAATGATCGATGGTGGCGAACTGACGCCAAGCTTGGTAGTTTGTTATGGTGTCCACGTGCTCTATGGTGACATCCTTCTGGAAGCAAATTCCTGCCTCCATTGCATCTAGGTACATTGATTTGGCACCTTTGTCCAACTCATTTGATAACATGCGCATCATAGCCTTGAGTGTAGCCGGACCAACAACATACCGATGCATAGTGTCTGTGTTGGTGGCTACATGTATCAACTGATCAAAGTACATGTCCAGCTCTAGTTGGACTTGGTTCTTTGAATTCGCCTCGGTGAGTGTGCCAATGGATGGGATCGCCTACGTGTGCACAATGACATCCATGCTCCTTAACACCCGTGCATATGAAGCCTACAAATTGGTGATGAGTTGTGGGAGTTCCTCATAGTTACGAATCTGACTTTGAATGCGCGCCTTCAACTCTACCACCTTTGACTTCATCATCCTTGGCAAGTGCAATGGGGTTGCTTTCTATCTCATTGTCCATGTTTGCATGTGATCGACATTAATGTGCAGATTTGACAAGATGCGTGCTCTCCCAGCACAGTGCTGCTGCCAAGTGTTGAGATGGACAATTGACTTATGCACGGTGACAAATCTAGAGTACAACTTCCGTATGACTGTCTCAAGAGATGATACTTCATCTAGCATCGCTCTCCTCAACTTTGTTCTAGCAGATGTTGTAACCTATTCTCCTCCCTCCTTTGATGCCTGTAACTCCTTAGCCATGCACTCATTTTCTACTATCAAGAATCTAACACTCGAGCTAGTTGCTTCAACATAAGATTTTGTAGCATCAGCCAATGCAGCTGGATACTTGCGCACATCGGATATGATCACTCACTCTCCAAACTGTGCAGGAGATACATGGACATATGGAGTAGGCACTTTGCACGATTGGATGACTTTGTGTTGTGACTCGATGAAAGATATGTTGTGCATCTCTGCTTCCAGATTGTGTTCAAGTATTTATGTGTCTCCTTGATCGCTTGGGACTTTCTCTGCTTCCATATCTAGTGAAGTCAGTGGGGTGGCCTCTTGGTTTTGAGTCATGTGGTCAATATCTTAATCTGACTCTGGTTGAACCATATTTGTGTCCATTTGTTCGAGCATCTGTTCAATCTCTTCAGCCAAGTCCTTCTCCTACGACTGCTCACCTTTTCTGCTTTGTGCTAACTACTCAGATGAGTCTATAACCTGTATGGACGCAATTTTGTCAATCTGTGCATGTTGCGCCTCCTGTTGTACCTGTTCCTGCTACGCTTCCTTCTCTCTTCTCTGCAACTCTTGTTCTTCCTTGAGTTTTCACTTCAAATCATGCAACTCCTTTTCAGTTTCCTCCATCCTTTGTTTCTCCCTCTGCCTCTACGCGATCCTCCTATCGCGCTTTCACCTCTTTACCTCAATCTCCAAAGTTGCCTTCAAAATAAAAGGATCCACTTTGAACTTACATCTTTGCTTTTCCTCTACGCTGTCAACAACCTTTCTCTTTCCTTTGTTGCGCAAAGGTCTGCTACCCTTTGTTGTTGCTGATGATGTTCCTTCCTTTTGCTTTGCTAACTGCTCTACAACTATGTTGACCAATTCATTGAGCCTGGAGAAGTGATAACAGTATCTCCATGGGTCTTTCTTAAGCCAATGACACGCCCCGTGGATCCAAGGATATTGCACTATCGCACAATGGTCCTTCACTAAGCAATGCGGGTCATACAGATTGAAACTTCTGGTGCCGAAGGTGAATCTCTTGAATTCCTTTATTTTGGCCTCAACATGCTTGATATTCTACATCTCATACAACCCGATCAGCAAAGGAAGAGCAAGCCAAGGTGCATTCTTCTTCTTGTGCAGTCTAGCTGACAACTTTGTCGAGATGTGATATGACACTTCTTGCATGATGAGCTTGTCCATGGAAAACTTCGGTAAAGCATGTGAAGCCTTCTCCATGTTATACATCTGTATGAAGGTGCCAAGGGGTGAGGCATACCAATCTGCTATGTTGATCAATGCCTCCATTGTTTCTTGCGACATGTAAGGTGGGTCCTACTCAAATATCATCCTGTACACTAGGGTGGTGAAGTGGTCTCATAACTGTATGATAACTCGAGAGAAGTTGCATTAGAAGAACAACTTGCAATAAGTGTGCACAGATGTTTCTGAACCCAAACCCAAGCTTGGGAACTTTTGACGGGCATAGAATGCATCCAGTATGTGAGCAGACATGTATATCTTCACTCGCTGACCCTTGGGCAAATGTCGGGCTTCTGTTACCTGTTCCTTCAACCTAAGAGCCAAAATGTCGGACCAGTTGCAAGGTCTTCCTTCACTCACTAGTTGATCCAACAAAATCACCTAACTCTGTGGGAAAGTCTCTGTGCTCTCTTGGCCATATGAGTAGCATGGGAAGATGACCAAGAGTGGATATGCCTTCCGTAATACCTTTATCTTGTAAACCTAGTTGGGTATCGTCCTGACCTTGGATGACTCTTTCACCCAGCTCTTCAAGATATCTCTTGAGTTTTCACTGTTGCTGGGTCTACTGAAGGGTGTATCCATCGTGATCACCAACTGTGGTAAGTGATACATCTCTTGAAATTCCTTTTCCCCGAAGGTAGCAAGTTGTCTTCTAATGAAACTTCTCAACACCATTGTCTCTGGATTAGTATGTGAGACAATCCAGTGGATCATGTCCATGAATGGAAATGCGGGCATGCAATCCAGTACAAGCCAAACTTGTGAATGTTGACATAGACCCTGCAGTCTTCTAGATTTTCCTCAAATGTGTCTTAAAAGGTGTCATTGATGTCCTATCATTTCATCTTGATATCCTCGTCTATGAACAACTTGGTGTCTTCATAGATAAGCAAGTACATAGATACTTGCTCAACTACATCTCTAGTTGTGCTCTCGACGATGTCCTTTGACCTTTCTCTCTTGGAATCCATTGTACCTGTACTACTAAGAGACAGGTGAACACTTGTGATACCTGAAGACATAGAAACACTCATGGAAAGCAATTTGTCAGTTGAAAACCAAAACAACTTTGAGGACTGACATGTAACATACCTGGGTGACTGATTGGGAAGATTACACAATTTTCACCGGGAGGTTGGGAGATTGACTACTGAAACTATGCAATGCATAGTCCAACCTAGCTTGTTGGACTATGCAATGCATAGTCCAACCATGTAGAATTGTAAGAAAGTTTTCAACTAATGCATATGAAGTTGAATTGCTAGAAGGGATTGGAATATCACCTATCTTCAATGTTGCAGATTTGTATCCATACAAAGAGACAGAGACCGAGCTACAAAAGGAAACTACAGAAGATGAAGTTCAAACTTTGAACTAGGAAGAACAAATGCCAAAGACAGTTAAGAAAGAGGTGGAAGCTGTTTTGGAGAAAAGAGTATCTGAAAAAACCAGAGGATAGGTTTATTTTCAATATCTAGTCAAATGGAAAGGACATCCAGTGGAGGATGCTAGTTGGTTGACAACAGCAGAGTTGCAGAAGTATGGAGTAAACCCTGAAAGTCTGAGGGATGATTCTTTTCTTCCCCGGGAGTCTGATGTAGGAGCATCTGGACTTAGCCAACAATGTGATGGTTTGTTCACATGTTGTGGCTAAATGAGTTGAATTTCATTGACCTGAGTGGTCATAAGTCAGTTTTGATAGAGAGGGTTGGATCTCTCGAAAATGATCTTTACTTCATTATTGTAATAATTAGAAAATTGTCTTATTTTAGACTAAGGGATAAGTTGTTAGCATAAGTGTGTAATAGAGCTTAAAAATAGAGATTTGATTGTTATATTGATTAAAATAGAGATCGAGTTGTTAGTGCAGTTAGAATAGAATTTGACTTATAAAAAAGAAAAAATGTAATGGAAAGGGATTAGCGTGATGATTGAGAATTGAGTGAGAGGCGAGAGTTTGAGTGATAGATAGGGTTTTGAGATTAAGACAGAGGTCAAATAAATTGTTGTAATTGATCCAAGAGGGCCAAGACTCTGTAACTTTTATTATATCGAAGAAATTGATTTAGTGTGCATCTGTGTGTTAATCTTGGTTTAGACTCTCGTTTACCTCTGTGTATCTACGTTCTGAAACTTAACCGGGTATTTTCTTTATTTTCACACTTTAATTGTAAATCTCAGTGTTTAGGTGTTTATCATTAATCACAGTCGTTTAGTGTTAATGGGTAATCTTGGAATTAAGCGTTAAAACATTTATTAAGCGCTTTATTTAAGTTTGATTTAATGCACATGGGTTAATTGGAAAAGCGGGTTTTATCAACGAAGGTGGTTATCGGGTGAAGGAAAAGTGGTAAGTGGTAATTCGAGGTGGTCACTTGATTCCATTAACCAACCAACACGTAGCACTCAGGTGGAGAGAGAAAGCCACTTTATCGGGCGGGTAATCCCCATGCAAGTGACTCACCCGATATCATTGTTAACCGTTGAATCAAGTGTGCTTTGATCAACGGTAGAGGATCACTAGATTGTTTTGTTGATCGGGGCGAGTGACCGTTAGATCTGGAGAGAGGAGATCAACGGCATAGAGTGATCACCGAATTGTTTTGTTGATCGGGATGAGTGATGCCCGTTAGATTTGGAGAGAGGAGATCAACGATGTAGAGTGAAGCATCTGTTTAAAAAGGGAAAGTCAATACGAGACCGACGTGTTTAGGGGAAAAGTGGGACCCTCAGAATAAAGTAAGCCACGTACAGAATCTGCTTGAACGCATCTGATTGATTATAAAGTAACCAATAGTCTGTTTTTAAGACTACCGCCTTATTTTGATCAACCCCCTTATCATATTATCTTCAAATACTAATAAATAACGACTTGTAAAATAAATTAAAAATTATTTATTTACATAAATACAAAATATATATAAACATTCCTCACCTTTTCAATATCGATAAATATATATATATATTGCATTTTCATTTTCGTATCACATTCTAGTTATGATAATTTAATTTTAAAATTAAAAATAAGTAAATATATCGATGTCATACCAGGTTTAAATTACGATTTCAAAGGCTCAATACTTATGAAGGAAATGTATTTAGTTCAATTTAGCTTTGTTTAAGTCTCTTGTCAAACTAAATGTATGACGTAGTTCTTTTAATAGTTGCTTTATAGATTATGTTACCATCGGTTTTAGCTTCATACCAACATTTTCATGTGACTAAAATTTAGTGCTTATTAATTGTAATGGATATTAATATGAAATTAAATTCATAAATATCATTCATTGGTATCTCATATATAGATCTTTTTACATAGCAAGAAAATCTGTTAGAGTCTGGTGGTCAAATTCCAAAGAAAATTAATTCTTAGTAAAAAAATATACACCAAACCCAATGTCTTACCTAAATATATATAACAAAATATTTTAATGTTATATCAACATTTTTTAATTAAGATTAAAATTTAGCATTTAGAGATAAAAAAAGTTAGATGAAAATTTATGATTTAAATAATAAATTTAAAAATTTATTTTTATTATTTTTTACAATTTGAGATTTTTTTATTATTATTTTAATATACACCCTTAACCAAAAAAATCTATTTTATATAATTTCAACCATTAGTATTCATCTAAACTTTTTTTTTCACCATTAAATTTAAATTTTAGTATTCATCTAACTTTTTTTTCAATTTTTAAGAAAAATCAATCAAAATAAAATATATTTAAAAAAAATAAAATAAACCACTGCCGCTAAAAAAATGCTGAAAAAAATTTGGAAAAAAATTAAAAATATACATGACAGTTAGCCTAAAGTTGCAAACGTGCAATTGGGCGTGAGAGCGCAGATTTTTTCCAACTGACAATTTTGAGATTCATCTCACAATCTCAACAATTGAGGAATGCAAGTCGAAAGGGATGGACCCACCTGCCAAAAGAACCCACGTGAACATCACCTTAATACGCAAAATAGAAGTTTCCATTTCTTTCTTTCATTACTAGTGAACCAAAGGTGCAGATGACACGTGGGACCTACTACAGATTATGGAGGGAAACCGGTCTAGGTGCACGCAATGTCTTTCCTTTACCGGAATTCTTCCAAACTCAGGACACAACTAATACCTGTCACGATACCTGTCACGTTCATGGTACAACGAACCGGAGAGGGCTGGCTGGTATACGCAGTATATACATACGGAGACATGAGATAGATACTTCACGTGATGTATATGTTGAGCTCGAGATAAGTGATATAAATTAAATAATTGATAAATGTTAATACATATTCATAAAATTAAAAATAATAAAAATTATAAGTTTATTTATAATTATTATTAATGATAAAAAGTATTATATATATATATATAGATTCATTCGTTTCTGATGATAAATTATATTAGCTCGTTCGAAATGAGTCCTCATGATGAACCACACTAGTTAGTTCGAAACGAGTCTTGATGATGAACCACACACGCTAGTTCGAAACGCGGCTAAATTTTCTCCTATGTGATTTCTACTGAAAAGAGTCTTCTTAATGTAATATGGATCACACAAACTTGAATTCAGAAATATACATATATTTTTAAAATATATGTAACAAGAATCTTAACATGTTATATGGATCACACAAGCTTGAATTCAGAAATATATATATACTTTTAAAATACATGTAACAAGAATTTTCACTGTGTAGTTTTACCGCATTTTATCATAGAGATTTTTAAGTTGTAATTAGGTTTTTTAACCATAATATGTGAATACCATGGGTTATCAAAATCACATGTCCAAAAAAATCATATTTCATTTCATATGGCACTTGTTCTTTTAACATTTTTATAAAGAGGCCTATCCACATAATAATTATAAAATCATAAAAATATGAATTATTTTTATTTTGGTGGAGAGACTTAGAAATAATGGAGAAAGGTTATTTTGATTATTTTCTAAGATTAGATTTAGTTCATATTTTCTAGGAGATTGTTGTGATCCCAAAACATAGCGTAACCATTATATTTGTGTATGTGTGATTGTTTTAATCAATGAATGCAATCGTTGTGGCAGCCTCAGGTGCTCCTCGTGCTCCTCACTTGAGAGCTGAGGGTTTCATTCTCAATTTCAATTTGTCTTCCGATTATTTTGAGCTACTATCAGAGCTGGATCAACTAGCATGTTGGAGGTTGTCGACTGGAGTTGTGTCGATCATGTTTTGGTCTTTTTTTATCAAGGGAATCGGTGTGGCGTGGCGTTGTGCGTTGCCTATGTTGGATAGAAGCAACACTCAGGAAAAAGAAAGAGTGCAGCGATCATGAGAATTGTTGCTTGTGGAAGTGTAAACCAACAAGCATAAGCTGGCATTGGCCAATGTGCTTTAGTGTTGCTGCGTGCTACAAAGGTGTTGCGGGTAATTGTGTGGAGTTGCCACAACCCGTAGATTTATATTTGTAATATCACATTAATTCGTTTAAATTCCCATTTTTCCTCTGGCAATTTGTTGAGCTAGGCTTTTTAGATCTTGAGAATTGACTCGAATTTATTCTCTTCTTTCTATTTGTTGGCTTTAAATTCTTGAAAATTGGCCTCAGTCAAGGTGTTGTTGGTGATCCAAGTGGCTCCAAAGAGACACACAAGACAAAGAGGACCATCGAAAATTTTAGGGGCTAATATTCGCCCAGTGGGCTAATTTTCCATTATTTTTCCTTAAAAAGATTCGCCAATACCCATTTTTTATAAAGATGATTCGCCCAAATTTTAGACTATAAAATTATTTTACCTTAAAAATCGCCAACGTTATATAAAGACTATATATAAAATTATTATAAATTTGAATAATTTTACAAATATATCAATGAACATTTTATAGTTTTCATATTAGGGATTAGTGAGATTCGCCAATTTTTTAAAGTTCAAGAAAATTTTCCATCCTTAAAATTTTCCTTGAAGAGGACTGATGGAAGCTCAAAAATCAAAGTGCTCAGATTTCTCGAACCAAGTTCAGGTTGTAGATCTCGTTGTCCTTATTGCAATGGTGCAAACAGTTCGTCAAACTGAGTTCGTATGGAGAAGTTAGAGACAGTCAAAGTTCAGGGTTGACTTGCTACTCCGCAAGGTTAAGGAGGACACATTTTGGACAAAACCCAGCCACCGGATTCTGGCTAGCTCCAGCCAAATTCCGAGCGAATTTGTGGCCTCCTTAAAAGCACTCCTTGGCCTATTTTCGGATATTTAAAAAATATATATATTGTTGGAGGGTGGTCCATGATCTCCGCTCTCCCCAACCACATAATATGTTATTAATGGAAGGGTCAGGGACATGACCCCACCGACCCACCTGCTCCAATCGAAACCAACCCATTTAATTAAAAGAAAAGGAATTTATGTATTCAAAAAGGAAGAGGCGGGGTTTGACCGCCCAACCTCCTCCCTATTAAAGAGATCCATAACTAATCAACTTGCAATTGTTTTATTGTTTATTCCGCCCACCATTTATATAAAACACTCATTTCGTCAGTGTGGGGGCAGATGGAGGAACTAGGAGTGGGCACAAATTTTGAGACAAAGGAAGGCAATGCACGGAGTTTGAGGCAGAATTTTGCAGGAGGGGCGAAATTTTACTTTGTCAGAATTTGACAAATTTTATATGGTTTTAGCACTTCTCGGCGCCATGAACGCAATGGCGCTATCCATTTCCCCATCAAAGTTCTGCATTTTTCGGTCATTTTTAGTATGAGGGTGGAACCATGATCGCTGCAAAATAGGAAGTAGAACCATGACCCTTGCAATTTTCCTAAGGAGGTAATTTTTCTCCATGTTGGAATATAGTCAAGTTTACAGTCATTTTTCATTGTTTTCCACAAGGATCACAATGGAAAGGTTAGATTCGCCTTTGGAGTTGTAAATTTCCAGTCCACCCATGGAGCAGAATCTTTGAGGAATTTAGGGGGAATCTAAAAGATTCCTTGAGCACCACATTCTCAACTTCTTAGAATTCAAAAATTGGACAACCGATTTTGCACTATTCGACACCACAAATCTGATGGTGCCTTCAGATTTCTCATTTGCTCATTCTATTCTTCAGCCACTTTTCTAAGTGGAATGTAGGTGTCAACATTCATGTGCAAGCAACCATTTCCATTCGATTAATGTTATGAGATCGATGGTCCGAGCAGCTTCATCAGTTTAACATCTGCTTCTTCAAATGGCCCTTGGTTGTGAGGTATATGCAGTGTTCATGTACTTCTTTTGCTATGCATTGTGTTGTATAGATCCTTGTTGGTGCTTGATGTGGGATCTTATTTCTTACATGTTTTCATGATTTCTACTTGATGTGACGTGGAGTCGTCTATGTGATGTACTTGTTGTCATGATTCGTCATGTTGTGTTTTGAGATCCCTTTGTTGTATGTTGATGGGATACTCATGTTGTCATCATGTATGTTTGCACTGAGATCCCTTTTATGCCATGTTGGCGGGATGCTCATCATGTATGAGTTTATGTCATACTGATAGGAGTCCTTTTTGACTGAGAGTTCCCGTAGGGGAATATCTCTTGGAGCCACTCCTTTGTGAGGGAATTTTCCTTGTATGATAGAAAAATCACCTCTTATGTACATCATCACTATTGACAACAGTTAATGCAGTGGCCTACACCATCTTGACACAGGGGCCTGTTGACGTAGTCCCTCCTGGATGAACTCCGTTATCATTGTTTTATGTTTTCATGTGCTGACGATTGTCATGTTCCTCTTCTTTATAGCATGCAGATGTATTCATTCATGTTCTTTTAAAAATTAAATTTAACACATCACGAAAGTAAAAGGTCTTGGAAGGGTCCTTTGTCACACACGAACCTGGATCAAGTGGTATCGGAGCAGTCTTTGTGTGGATGTGAATTGCAACGTGAACAATGGAATGTGCAGTGGCAGAGGATGAAAAAGCGATGTATGAGACCATGCTCAAAATTTCCAAAAGAGTGGAAGTAATGTATGAAACTCTACAGAAAGAGACAAAAGAAAAGGAGCAATTGCAGGTTCAGTTGCAAGCCATGGAAGAGACCCTGGAAGAACTAAAGCATGCAACAACCAAAATCTTCAAACAGAGAACGCTGAATTGAAGATGCATCTACATGAAGAGAAAGAGGAGAAATAAAGTCTGCTATGACAGCTACAAGCAAAAGACGATACCTTGGAAAAGCTGCAACATGACCCATGTGAGGTAAAAAGTAGTTCTCCATCTTCATGTATGTTTCATGATGATGATTTCGCTACTTTTGAAAATCACACCACAGGAATTGGCTCCAAACTGTTGAAGAAAATGGGGTATGAAGGAAAAGGCTTGGGCGTGAATGTCCAAGGCATTGTCAACCCCATCAAAGTAGGGGAACTACTATGTTGAAAAAGACTTGGGTATGTAAGAAAGGAAGTTGGGGAATGCACCACAATAGTTAGCGAACCACCAACAACAGATGATGAGAAACCCTCATCAGTTCTTTCCAAGTCGACAGAGGAGGAAAAAGATGTTGATTTCCTTTCAGTTTTGTCTTCACATAGTGTGATTTCTGTTGGAGATTTGGAGATCCCAATTATAGGGACAAACATGAGACTCCTTACTAGGATGAGGCGTGAGGAGGAAAAAGAACTTGGTGTTAATAACCAAGGCACAACTCCACCATTGGAGGTTGTGCAGAGACCTCAATTTTAGGCTCGAGATACACCAAAGGAGAATGCTCGAAGGTGTCAGATTCTTCCAAGACATCGTCAAAATCGTCGAGGAAAGAGAATGATGGGAACACATCCCCATCATCCCATGGAAGTTTGCATGGAAAAGAAAGAGCTGAGGCAAGCTCTCATCGCCATACTTACACAAGATACAACAAGGAAAGGTATAATCACTTTCGACATTTGAATGTTCATTTCGATTATGATCATGTTGTTAATGATGAATGTAAAACATGGCATTGAAAGACATGTACCTTTTGTGGATTACAAAACCATACATTTTCGAAGTGTTAGAAAAGAATGGCAGCACACAAAAGGATGAGGTGTGAAAAACCCCCTCAACAGCAAGTAAAGAAACATATTAAATAGATCTGGAGGAAGAAGACCTATTGCAGTCATTGCGATAGAAGTGGCCATCAAAGAGCCACTTGTTGGAGGCTCCATCTAGAGCAATGCCTTAAAGACAAAGCGTCAGTGCATGAACCAGATGAAACAATTGTTAGACAAGCAAAACCACCACAGGGGGATGACCCATTCATAGTAATATGTGAAAAATGGTTTCTAGATATGTTAGTGTTTCATGGTCGTGCTTTTGTAAATCATTTGTTTCATTTTAAAATGTAAAAGTGATGATGTGTTTTCCAACACTTGTTCAGCAATAATGATGTCTGGTCTTATTTTGAGTCGCCTTTTACACTCTAAAAGTGATGTTATGTTTCCATCACTTGTCAAAGAAAACAGTGCTTGGCCTCATCTCTGTAAATTATGTCTTGCAGTGATGAAGTGTTTTCCATCACTTGTTGAAGCAACAATGATATGTTGGCCTTGTTTTCGTAGCTAGGGTATTACGTCCATCTTGATGTAAACTTGACCACCGAGTATGTGTTATAAACTCGTGGCAAGTGTGGGATGCTTGGGTCATGATTGGTCACATTTGAAAACGTTTGTGTTGCGACAGTGGCCAATGTGGTATTTTCATCCTGATTCCGAAGTACAACAAGTGAAGGAGTCTTCAAGGGATGTGCCTTGTAGACATTTGCAATGCGACAATGCAAGTGTGGCATTTTCATCTTGATTCTGAAATACGACAAGTGAAGGAGTCTTTAAGGGATGCGCCTTTTCAAACATTTGTGTTGCAATAGTGTGTGGCATTTGCATCTTGGTTCCGAAGAACAACAGGTGAAGGAGTCCTTAAGGGATGTGCCTTTTCATACATTTGCACACAATTGATAGAAGTTGATGCTTTTGGAGGACCAAAAGCTCCTCAGTGGGGAGGATTCATCTAGGTGGCTCTAGAGAGACACACATGACAGAGGATTGATGGAAGCTCAAAAATCAAAGTGCTTGGAAGTTTCTCAAACCAAGTTTAGGTTGTAGATCTCGTCATCCTAATCGAAACGGTGTGAACGGTTCATCAAACCGAGTCCATATGGAGAAGTTAGAGCCAGTCAAAGTTCAGGGTTGACTTGCTGACTGGGCAAGATTAAGGAGGACACATTTTGGAGAAAACCCGACCACTAGATTCCAGCTAGCTCTATCTAGATTCTAGGTGAATTTTTTGCCTCCTTAAAAGCACTCCTTTGGCCTAATTTCGGATATATTATATATATATATATTATAATATATATATATTTATATATATATATATAATATATATATATATATATATATATATATATATATATTATATATATATATTATTATATTATATATTCTATATATATATATATTATTGGAGGGCGTGCCATGACCTCCACCCTCCCCAACCACATAATATGTTATTAATCAAAGGGTTGGGGACATGACCCCATCGACCTTCCTGCTCCAACTAAAACCGACCCATTTGATTAAAAAAAAAAAGGAATTTATGTATTAAAAAAGGAGGAGGTGGGGTTTGACCGCCTGACCTCATCCCTATAAAACGAATCCATTACCAATCAACCTACAACTATTTTATTGTTTATTCCACCGACTGGTTTATATAAAATTATCATTTCGTCAATGCGGGGGCAGATGGAGGAACCAAGAGCAGGCATGAATTTCGAGGTGGAGGAAGGTAGTGCACACAATTCGAGGCAGAATTTTGTAGGAGGTGCGAAATTTCACTTTGACAAATTTTATATGGTTTTAGCACTTCTCAATGCCATGAACGCAATGGATTTGTTTGTTTCCCCATTAGAGTTCCACATTTTTTGGCCATTTTCAATATGATGGTGGAACCATGATCGCTACAAAATAGGGAGCAGAACCATAATCCTTGCAATTTTCTTGAGGAGGTAGTTTTTCTCCATGTCGGAATATAGTCAAGTTTACAGTCATTTTTCATGGTTTTCCACAAGGATCACAATGGCAAGGTTAGATTCGCCTTTGGAGTTGCAGATTTCTAGTCCACCCATGGAGCATAATCTTTGAGGAATCTAGGGGAATCTAAAAGATTCCTTGAGCCCCACATTGTCAACTTCTTAGAGTTCAAAAATTGTATAGTCGATTTTGCACTATTCGACACCACAAATCTAATAGTGCCTTTAGATTTCTCATTTTCGCATTCTATTATTCAGCCACTTTTCTAAGTGGAATGCAGGTGTTAGCATTCATGTGCGAGTAACCATTTCCATGAGATTGATGTCGTGAGATCGATGGTCTGAGCAGCTTCAGTAGTTTAAAATTTGCTTCTTCAGATGGCCCTTGGTTGTTAGGTATATGCAGTATTCATGTACTTCTTTTGATATGCATTGTGTTGTACAGATCCTTGTTGATGCTTGATGTGGGATCTTATTTCTTACATGTTTTCATGATTCCTGCTTGATGTGACACGGAATTGTCTATGTGATATACTTGTTGTCATGATTCATCATGTTATATTTTGAGATCCCTTTGTTGTATGTTGATGGGATACTCATGTTTTCGTCATGTATGTTTGCATTGAGATCCCTTTTATGCCATGTTGGCAAGATGCTCGTCATGCATGAGTTTATGTCATACTGATATGAGTCCTTTTTGACTGAGAGTTCCTGTAGGGGAATATCTCTTGGAGCCACTCCTACGTGAAGGAATTTTCCTTGTATGATAGCGAAATCACCTCGTATGTACATCATCACTATTGACAACACTTAATGCAGCGGCCTACACCATCTTGACACCGAGGCCCGGAGATGTAGTCCCTCCTGGATGAACTCCATTATCAATGTCTTATGTTTTCATGTGCTAACGATTGTCATGTTCCTCTTCTTTACAACATGCGGATGTATTCATTCATTCTCTTTTAAAAATGAAATTTAACACATCATGAAAGTAAAAGGTCTTGGAAGGGTCCTTTGTCACACCTGAACCTGGATTAGTTGGTGTCACTAGAGGTGAGTTGGGCGCTCCAGAGTGACCAATGGAAATTTGTGGCACACCAGAGTGACCATGGATGTCAATGGTGATGAGTCGGTGGATTTCGATGAAGTGTGGATCTATTGTCCAATCCCCAAAATCGTTCCTTCAATGAAAAAGAGAAAACTTATTGTTGGAGCTGCGTGTGAATAGTTAAGATAGTGTGGTTATGTTGTTGTGTTGACATTGAGGGTTTCCTTAGAGAAGTACAGGGTTAAGATTAGTGGTGTCGTGATCTCAACATCATCCAGCTTGCAGTGGAAGCATGGAGGTTCGAGCAGTGTAATAGTGGAGATGCTTACATGAGATTCAAATCCTATTCAATGGATCCTCTTGAACCTGTGAAAGAGCCCTTAACAACCTTTTTTTTAGATCAATGCATGTTGCTCTAGTGAAAAAGGTGTGTTGGAAGTATAAAACTTATGACATCCTATAATGTTTAATTTCAATGCCCCCCTCCTCCAACAAAGAGTGCGTTGGTGTTAGTAAAAAGTGTCAGGACATGAGTTGGTTTTTACATAAGAGGAGCACGTGACTTCTTTTAAAGGGTATTTCTTTCAAAATATTGAGTGGAGCCCATATTTATATTTGTATTTTTTATTAATGCACCCATTTGAATATTAATGCACCCATATTCATACTTATATTTTTTAGAAGCATAAATATATATATGTAAAAGGTTTTTTTTTAAAGGGAGAGAAACCTATTTGAGTGGTTAATTGAGCCCTATTTGAAGTTGTTCGAGGTGCTCCTGAGAGATATTGGGCAATGGTGACTCCCCTACCTAAGACATACCTAAATGAAGATAATAAATTGGATGGCACAAACTACGTGAAATTCAAGCTGCAAACATTGTTGGAAGGTTATGGTGCTTGGACCATCATGAAGAGAGAAGAAGAAAAACTTGTTGCGGGCTCGATAGTTGCATCGATTCAAGACTGGGAGAAGTGGGAGAACAAAGAACAGGTATTATTAAGAATGTTTGGAAAGATAATGTAATTCCTTGCATTCATGATTGTCACACCTCCAATCCAACCTAGAATTCATTGAAGGAGTTGTAAGAAACTAAGAATACAAAGCAAGTCTTGTTTCTAAAGAGTAAGATCATGTACATTAAAATGGAAGAGAATGAATCTATTAGTGCCTTTATTTCCAAAATTAAAGATTTGAAAGATAAGTTGGAAGATAAAGGAGAATCAATACTTTCTACTGATCTTGTGACAATCACTTTAAATGGAATGTCAGATGACTATCAGATGTTTATTACAAGTTTTGCAGCAAGGGAGAAAGCACCAAATTTTGAGGAATTCACATGTATACTATTGCAGGGAGAAGAGAGGCACAAGATTTTGAAGCCTCGGAATCCATATTTGGCACTTGTGGTTAAGAAGAAATTATTCAAAGGGAAACAAGGAGGATCAAACAAAGGTGGAAGCTCATCTTAGAAAAGACCATTTCCGAAATCAAATCAAGGTATGTCATGTTTCAGAAATGATTTAGGAATAAAATGTTTTTACTTTGGTAAAAGTGGGCATTTTGCCAGAGACTATTATAAGAAGAAAAGTGATGAAGCTAGGCATAATAAAAATAGAAGATATTTAGGTCATTTTCTAGGAGAAGCCCTGAATTCTGATCTCAAAAATCTTAAGTTGTTTATTTATAATGTTGCATTGTTTGTTGAAACAGATGATGTTAACGATTGATTTATGGACTATGGAGCTTCAGTTGATATGCCATGCAATAAGGATTAGTATGAAAAATTCAAGGAAATAAGTAATTGCAGTAGCATCTATCCTGGTGATGATCGTGCACATCAGATCATGGGATATGGAAATATTCCCATGACCCTACCAAATAGTAGGGTTAGGTGCATTCATAATGTTATTTATGTGCCTGGATCAATAAAAAAATGATCTTTGTGTTTACAATTACATAACATAATATGAAGGTTGAATTCTTCAAAACAAATTGCATAGTGAAAGATTTGTTGGATCATTGCAAATGTGTTGCTTCAAGAGTCAGAGTTGGAGGCCTGTACAAGCTTGATGTCACCAACAAAACTCATCAAGAATTTACTTCTACAACTATGTCAATAGAAAGTCTTTGGCATCAGAGGTATGGTCACATCAATTATCATGATTAATTGTTGTTGCAAAAACAAAGTATGGTTGAAGGACTCCCTATGTTAAAGAATGAATATGCTGCTTGTGAAGGTTGCGCCTTAGGAAAAATTCACAGAGATGAATTTCCCCCTAATTATGATAGGAGAAGAAGAGACGTAATAAAACTTGTCCATTCTAATTTTTGTGGACCCATGCAGAATAGATCCCTAAGAGGTGCCTATTATTTTCCGTTGTTTATTAATGATTTCACAAGGTACACTTGGGTGTACTTCCTCAGGAAAAAAGAGTGATGTTTTTTAGTTTTTCAAAGAATTCAAAAACATGATAGAGAAGCAAATAGGGAAGTTCATAAAGATCTTACATTTAGATCAAGGGGGAGAGTACAGATTGGGAAACTTCTCCAAGTTTTTCAAGGATCATGGAACAGTGTAGTAGTTTGCAGTACCCTACACTCCACAATAGAATGGTGTTGCAGAAAGGAAAAACACAACATTGGTTGAGTGTGCACGGAGTATGATCAAAGGTAAGAACCTCTCAAATGCTTTTTGGGCAGATGCCATTAGTTATGTTGTTTATTTAAAGAATAGAAGTCCAATAGAATTCTTTATTATATATTTATTATTAAAAATATTATATTATTATAATAAAATTATATATGTGTGGTTAATATTTTTTTGTTAAATTCAATTGTTAATTAATTAATTCAATGGTTTAAAATGTTTAAAATAATTACTCATTGTATAAAACTTTATAGGGATTTGTTATATTGTAATTTTTATTAAATATTATTAATATTTAATCCTTTATAATAAAATTAAAAAATAGTTATATGATGATAATTATTATTATCGCTTAGTTCAAATTAATAAATTATTAAGAATTATTCAATAATAACATTATTAATTATTAATAAAGAATGATATTATATAATATTAATATTAATAAAATTAAAAATAACAATTAATAATATTATAAAAAAATTATATTTTTCTAGTTATAATAAAAACTATGTGACATGAACTTAACCCTCCAAGAAATACTTAGGTACCTCTAGTTATAAAAAAAATAATATTTACTAATTATAACATTAATAATTTGAAAGAACGTTAATAACAATAATTTATAATCGAAAATAATGGATAACATTGAACATTAATTTAACCATGTTTAGATTACTATATTAGTATTAATTAATATATTAAATTTTTTTTTGGTAGGTAAGCACCTATGGGGGATTTGAACCAATGACCTATTGCAAGGAGTGCCTTAACAGTGCACCCATTCAGCGTCAATCCAAAGCCCCGTGGGCAATTAATATATTAACATTGCTAATAGTATTAATATTAATTATTATAAAAGATCCATCTTAACACCAGATCTATCAAGTGCTGAGAGGGATCAAATCTCTCGAGGTGAAAACCTATTTTTTTAGTGCAAAACTTGAAAAGGTTTGCACCTCGAGAGGTTTGATCCCTCTCGATATTTGATAGATATGGTGTTAAGATGGATCTAGGCTGGTTTCAGTCGTGTGCGGTCATACAAAATATGTTGAACATCTAATTATTTTGATCATTTTAAATATGCTAAATATGTCCAAGATTAGTTTGGTCAATTTATTTTAAAATTTTCTTAATTACCTCAGTTTGTTGAGATGAGAGAGACTCTTAGTAGCTTGAAGTGTGAAAAATGATGAAATACAAATTTTGAGTGCAAAGTGTCAATGTAACAATTTTGATAGATAGAAAATGTGAATACTAAGAATATAGTCAATTACAAACAATCTTCATTGCAATCAACCTGAAACTATTTTCTTCTACTGTTCCTATTGTCACACCTATTAGTTTTTTCCATTTTCTCATATCGATCATATGAAGGCAACTTTGTGCAATTTCTGGGAGGAAGGCAGAGCCTTCACTCTCATAGATTCACATTGCAAGCTGGGCAAGGCAAGGTTCGGACCAAGTCAGCCTAGACTCGCTGACGGGTGACTAAAAACATGAAAAGTCTGAATGCATGACAAAGTTGAGTGCAAACAAGAGTGAATGATCATGCACGCAAACAGTGAGTGCAAGATTTAGAAAATGGGAAAACAAGCATGTGTGTGAAGAGAGTCACCACAACGGTGACCGTTAGTGCAAAACAGTGTCATGCATGCAACAACAGTGAGATGCAATGAAAAATTGAAACAATGCTTCTACATGCTAACATGCATTAAAACGATAGCAAGCGTTCAACAAAAACAAGCAAACAACACTCACACAAACCGAAATACAAAAAACGATAGAAAAACAACAAAAGACATGGAAAGCGGACTTACCCAGAAAAATCTAAGTTGAGTGTGCCGAATGCTCCTAGATGCGATGTGGGATGTTAGAGCTCCAAGATCGATGTGAGGAATGAGATCTGAAGCGTCGAATAAATACGTTTGATAAGATCAGGGCTTATGATGTGCATGCCACAAATCTAGGAAAAAGCAACACTTGGCAGGAGGTTTATAAAATGGCTTTTGCATGTAACCTCTAGTTGCTAAAAATATATCCCTAAAATCAAGGGATTTTTTGCATTTTTTCTATTTTTCTTTTTTGCTTTTTTGAGAAAAAGTAGCCTATGCATGCAAATCAAGATTGGTCAGTCCTAGAGGGGATCGATCAACCTGGGAGCACATGCAACAATCTGCAATACTGGGAATGAAATTTGTGTAGTTTCTGGGCTGAGCAAGTCTAATTGTTCCTCATGCATTGCGAAATTTCTAGATTGAAGCCCTAGCTGTCAATTAGAATTGTGCAATTTTTTATATGAAGCCTAGTGTTGGGCTGCATTGTACAATTTTTAGAGGGAAGGCTGCCTAGATGTTTTGCGCATTTCTGGAGCACAACATGCATCCAAAATGGATTGCGCAATTTCTAGAGGGAAGGCTGGTTCCCCTCCAGAATTGCATAATTTTTCAGGTGAACATCACCCAGTAATTGACCAAGTTCCGAAATGTCAGCCTGTAGGTGGGAGACAAACAAGTTGAGAAGCACAGGCTGGCAAGCCACGGAAACTCAACTGAAGAATTTGTACTTGGACAATGCTAGACATGCTGTTAAGGATGGTTGGTAGGGAGGCTCCAAAACGAAGCTAAGGCAAAATTTTGGAGGGTGTTTGTAGCCGCTATAACAGGTTTATATACGTTAGGTTTATCCCTTGGGTTTATTAATCTAAGGGTTCATATTCCTAGGTTTAATATTATTCACTTAGGTTTAAAGTCCCTTGGGTTTTTAATATTTAATTTCTAGGGCTTTTTATTTCCTTAGGTTAATAGTATCTATCATGGTCAACTATGGTCAACTATGTTTTATAAATTCAATCATGCTTAACCATATTTTATAAAATCAATCAGGTCAACCATGGTCCAATGTCGCATTTTGACAATGATTGTGTCAATATGAAAATCAATCATTGTTTCAACCATGGTACAATGTCACATTATGACAAACATTGTTTCAATATGATAATCATGGTTAACCATGGTCAACCATGTTTTATAAAATAAAACATGGTCATCAATGGTCAATCATGGTCGATTGTGGTCGAACATCACATCGTGACAAAGATTGTATTTATATGAAAATCAACCATGGTTAAGCATGGTCAACCATGGCCCGGTGTCGAATTGTGGCAAGGATTGTCTCAATATGAAAATCAACCATGGTCAACCATGTTTATTTTAGTGTTTATAATATTTATCTTAGGGTTTATATACCTTGGGTTTATAAAATTCGTAGGGTTTATATATCTTGGGTTTATAATTTTCATCCCTTAGGTTTATTATTCCCTTGGGTTTATAATAGCAATCCCTTGGGTTTAGTAATCTAAGGGTTCATATTCCTAGTGTTTAATATTATTCATTTAGGTTTATAGTCCCTTGGGTTTTTTGTATTAATCCCTAGGGTTTATTATTCCCTTGGGTCAACCATGTTTTATAAATTCAATCATCGTCAATCATATTTTATAAAATCAATCATGGTCAACCATGGTCTAATGTCGCATTATGACAATTTTTGCCTCAATATGAAAATCAATCATTGTCTCAACGATGGTCCATCATTGCATTATGACAAACATTGTCTCAATATGATAATGACAGTCAACCATGTTTTAAAAAATCAAACATGTTCAATCATGGTCAATGATGGTCGAACGTTGCATTGTGACAAAGATTGTCTTGATATGAAAATCAACCATGGTTAAGCATGGTCAACCATGGTCCAACATCGCATTGTGACAATGATTGTCTCAATATGAAAATAAACCATGGTCAACCATGTTTATTTTAGTGTTTAATATTATTCCCTTGGGTTCATAATCCCTTAGGGTTTTAGTATTAATCCATTGGGTTTATTATTGCCTTGGGTTTATAATATCAATCATGGTCAACCATGGTTAATCATAGCCAACCATGGTCAACCATTATCAAATGTTGCATTGTGACAATGATTGTCTCAATATGAAAATCAACCATGGTCAACCATGTTCCAATGTCACATTGTGACAAATATTGTTTTGATATGAAAATCAATCATGGTCAAGCATGGCCAACCATATTCCCTAGGGTTTAGTATTAATCCCTAGGGTTTATACTCCCTTGGGTTTAATAATGTGTTCCAACATATTAAATATTTATATTTAATATTTAGCCATATAACTTGGGTTTATATTAATGCCTAGGGTTTAATATTATTTAGAACTTGGGTTTATAATTCCTTGGGTTTTTAGTATTAATCCCTTGGGTTAATATTATTGCCTTGGGTTTATAATCCCTTGGGGTTTTAGTACTAAACCCTAGGAATATGAACCCTTATAAAGAATATGAACCTAAGGGTTAATATTAACATTATTAAACCCAAGAGATTGATATTATAAATCCAATGTATTTAAACCCTTGGATGACCATGATTTATACTGAACCTAAAGGATTAATGTCATAAACCTATGAATAATATTATACACTAGGAATATGAATCCTTTTATTAATATACCCAAGGGATTGATATTATAAACCCAATCGATTAATACTAAAAACTTAGGGAATATAAACCCTAGGGATTACTATCCCTCGTGTTAATATTATTCCCTTGGATTTATAATATCAATCTGTAGGTTTTATTAATCTAAGGGTTCATATTTCTATTACATATTTTAAAATTAATTATATAATAATAAATAAATAAACAAATAACATTTAATATTATATAATAGTTATTATATAGAAATAATAATTATTAATTATAATGATAAATAATTTTTTATTATAATAGTTTTTTTATTACTATTTCTATTATTATATATTTATCGATGGTAGATACAATTGAAGCTTTCAGCTATTTCAATCACATTAATATTTGTAATGTGGGTATACTAATACTTATATTGTAATCAAATTATACAATATTAACATTTCATATATCTATAACCATTTAAATCATAAACCAACTTTTTAAATAAACTATAATCATTTAAACCTTTGAAATTTGAAGCAATAATAAGTCTATGATACATAATTTCATCAAAATAAACTAAAAATTTGAATAAAACTATCCATTACCTCTAACTACGCACAGGTTCCCTTCACAACAATTTTCTTAAAATGACTATACATATATAAACTATAGAATAACAAATATATAATATATAAACCATAAAATAACAAGTATATAACATAAACTAAAAAATTAAATGAAATTATTAAATAAGTCTAACTAAGTTAAATATAAGTTCCCCTTCACGACCAACTTCTTAAATAGACTCTGACCATTTAGCTCGTAAACAATTGAAGTAATAATAAGTCCATTATATACCATTTTATCAGTATAAAAAGAAAATTTAAATGAAATATTTTTATACGGCCAAGGAAATATAATTAATTAAGTAGATAGATGTGTTTATTTTAGAATAAAGTTTCTATAATTTTAATTTAATTATAAAAAATATT
>APFE030393913.1:11079-45753 GCA_000404065.3 Pinus taeda
TTAATAAATAAAAATTTGACCTTGGTCCTAAAGTCAAAATTAGCCGTTAATCAATTTAGTCTTTGGAGACTCTGCTCAGACTATTTAACATGCTAAGCTGGATCTGTTTCTTCAACTTGTCCTGCCGATGAACCACACTAGTTGGTTCGAAACGCGTCGACAAATGAAATTCTATGTGATTTACGCTGAAGAATCTCTCATAAATTTGATATGGATCACAGAAGCCTCAATTCTACAACAAGGATGTAGTCCTTAAAAATGGACAACCATAAATAATCGGCGCGAAGGATTTTTTGAGCGGTAGCATAGCCAGACATATGACCACCACATGCCCTGGAGTGGTAGTCATTGAGAACTCTCTCAGCCTCCTTAAGAGTAAGGCATTAGTGAAGAACTGAATATACACCAACACGGTATAAAGTATCGCCAATAATATGGTAGGGCTGGGAGTGATGCCGAATCCATCGGCGAAGAACTGAATCAACACCAACACGGTATAAAGTATCGCCAATAATATAGTAGGGTTGGGAGTGATGCCGCATCCATCGGCGATCATCCTTCGAACCGGAATGTGGACGTCTAGAGATACACGATGATATCATCGTACCATGGATCAAGGGTGCTGATCAGGAAAAGAGTCTCGTCCGGAAGTTTTTCCTCTGCACCAGTAGGAAGAGACGTAGAAGGAAGGGAACAAATCAACTCGATGAGAACTAGTGACTTCTTAGATTTGGCAGTAGTAAATACCAAATCTAATTCTTGCAGGATGACAATCCATTTAGAATACTTGACCCCCAGCAACTGACGAGTCAGGATGTAGGTCATGGGGTTGCATTCAGAAATCACAGTAGTAGTGCATAAGAGGATGTAGTGTCGAAAGCATTGAACAACCTGGACGATAGCCAAAGCCAACTTCTCGACTTGGTCATAACGCGTTTCAGTGTCGAGGAGATTACGACTAAGGTAGTAGATAACATGTTCGTTGCCTTCGTCGTCATCTTGGACCAAGACCATAGCAATGGTGCTAGGGGCTGCAGCTAGGTAAAGGAAGTAATCTTGGTGATAATCTGGGGGATGTAGCAAAGGAGCATTTGCGAGGACAACCTTGAGATCATCGAAATATTTTTGGGCAACCTTATCCCAGGCAAAGGGTGTTCCTTGTTTGAGCAACCAGGTAAATCTTGTAGCTAGCCCAACGTAATTGGGTATAAAATGACGAAGAAAAATTTCCTTTCCATGCAGGTTCTAGAGTTGGTGCAATGAAGATGGAGGGGGTAAATTTACAATGGCCTCGACTTTAAGCGGATCAAGGTGAATACCGTCCTTGGAAATGATAAATCCAAGGAGTCATCCAGATTCTACGCAGAAAAAACATCTATGCGGGTTTAACCGAATATTGTAGTGTCTATAGCTAAGAAAAATCTACCAAAGATGGTTAGGGTGATCTTGGCACTTACGAGAATGAGCAGGAAGGTCATCCAAGTAATGCTGGACGATGTTGCGAATATCGTTAAACACATAGGACATCGCCTGCTGAAATGTAGCCCCAACATTTTTGAGATCGAAAGGGAGATTTTTGTACGCAAACATACCCCATGGACAGATAAAAGTTGTATTTTCTTGATTGGCCGGTGCAATGTTAATCTTGTTGTATCCAGAAAAACTATCCATAAAGAAAAAAATCGCTCCCAACACATTCGTTAATGATCTAATCAATGAAGGGAGTAGGGTAGTTATCCTTAGGACAGGCACGACTGAGATCACGTTAATCAACACAAACACAGATCGTGCCTTGTTTTTTTGTCATCGGGACAATATTTGACACCTAATTTGTAAGAGGGATGGGATAGATGAATCCAACTGTGAGAAGTTTTTCAACTTCACCCTTGATAGTGACGACCTTCCTAGGGTGCACTGGGCGGACCCGTTGGTGAACGGGCTTCGCGTGAGGATAAGTTGGTATTTTCGTGCACAAAAATGCTAGGATCAATGCCAGACATTTCTTCATAGGACCACACAAACACATCACGAAATTCTCGAAACAGAAAAGTATAGGTCTTGATCTCATCCGAAGAACAAGTTATCCCGATATGGACATGTTCAACGATACCAGGCTTGATAGAAATATCAATCAACATTGTTTGGGTAATATTACTCAGATTTCCTTCCGCATACTTCATGAGTCATGAGTGGTGGCAGAAGCGGGAGGGAAGGAAATGGAGAAGAGAATTCTTTGAGATTGGTAGACATGACCGCCAGGTGAGGCAGGAATGACGAACGATGATGAGTATCGTTCCAAGGCAGTTCCTTGAGAGACATTACTTCCATGATACCTTCGTTAGCAAGAAAAGTCTCAGCTAAGGGATCAAGAGATTACAAAGCGCCAAGCCATGGGGATTGAGAATACGTATCAAAAGAGGTCTTCAAAATAGAAGAATCAGAGAATGTAGAACTTGACGACGAACAATTTCCACGTAATTGATTTCGACAGGACTAAGTGGCATAACCTCACCCCAGGTATCAACAAGATCTAGTGAAGGTATGACCCAAGGGTCAGATTTGACAGAGACCATGTTGATATAGGCAACATGAGGAGGTGGGAGCGAAAAAATTCCCATTAAGGCAGAATCTTTAAAAAGACCTGCCCCCACACTCTCATAGGGAGACCCAGTGTGCTTGATGTACGAAACATTTCCATCCGAGGAGGAAGAGGCAAAGAAGGATAGCTGGTTGACAGTGATAATCTTCCCTTGATGGGGAAAATGAATCACGTGTAATAGGGAGGAGGCTATCACATGCATGGCATGGGTCCAACTTCGACTGAGTAGAAGATTATAATTGAGATTAGCATCAACAATATCTACATCGACTTGTACTGTCTTTCCCTCCAGAGTAATGGGAAGGTTAGGTAAGACACTAAAGGGTCATGAATCGCGCCCATAGAAAGCTTCCAAAGTGTTCGGGGATTGGTTCAAAGCAGGAGAACCAATGGCCTTCTAACATGCGATTGAGATAATGCAGGTGGAAGCACCTTCATCGATGACAGTCATGTGGATGGTCTTCTCATTGATGATTACCTAAATCAGAAAGACAACCTTATGAGGTAGGCGCAGAACATGGTTCTTGAGATCAAAACATATCAAATTGGAATCGGTAGGATCAATACCCCCGATAGCCGACAACAAATATTTCCGTTGTGATGGGCAGCTTTGGAGCACCTCGAGAGCCGACATAGATAACGATGCCTGAGCCAAATCCTCAACAATAATATAGCGCTGAGTGACTTGAGTGTTGGGATTGTAGTAGGATTTCCTTAGCACACCTCGAGAGGGTGGCCATATAGCAAAATCAGGGTTAGGGCACTCGATATGAAGAGGATCAAAACTCGGGGCAGAAGAAGAAGGGGTGGCTTCTTTCTCTTTCTCGGTTTTCGGAGCAAGAGTTTGGTAATATTTTGATCTATTAGCCACATTAATATGCGTACTCATCATGAAGACTTGAGATCCTGAGGAAGCAGAGGACTAAGGTTGGTCTACCATTTGGGTTTGCTGAGATGGAAATGGCTCTTTTAGGACAGCTGAGGTCCCTTTGAGAAAACGACCAACTTCGAATCGTCAAGGACAATTCTTAGTATAGTGATCCTCCTCGCAAATGAGGCAGGGATACTTAGGTTTCTGTTGTGAAGACTCACCAGCAGACAATTTAGGAGGACCTTGTTTTGGGGCATTGAATTTACCTTTGCCTTTGCCTTTCTTCTTCCTTTCGAGGATTTGTCCATTGTGGTAGACTAGACAGTGTGGACCTCTGAGGTTTTACCAGGGCCAGGTGGATTCTGGTAGGAACTATTGGAAACAGTGTTTGAGACCGACTTCTATTTGGAAGAAGATTTAGCAGGGGTTTGGGACATTGAACCAATGACTATGTAAACAAGAGGTGTAGCCTGTGACTTTGATGTCGTGGGATCAGATGATGGCCATGCAACATCGTGTAATAACTCATACAAAGTGCCAGTCTAAGAGTAAACTAGATCTAAGTAATGGGCACGAGAAATGGCTTGTCCTTTAGTAACGCACCCACCCATAGCTATATCGCGAGCAATTGGAGCCACGAATGACTTAGTGAACCATTCAGTGAGCAACTAATCAATAATCTCGAATTTGATCAAGTGATGTCTACGTATCCATTCATGGATTTGATCAGAGATGTGTGTCACATTATCTTGCTTAAGCGATGTGAGAAAATAGGTGCCAGTTTCATAGCAAACTAGTAGCTGGAAATGAGTGAGAAAAGCCATGGCTAAAGAGTTAAAGTCATGGTAAGTACTTCGAGGAAGCTTGATGTACCACTTGGCTGCAACACTTGTGAGTGTTCGTTGGAAAAGTCAGAGATGAATGGAATCATCAACATACACATTTGAAGAGCACCAGAGGTGATATGTCGTCATGTAGACTTGAGGATCTTCTTTTGCTTTCCCATCGAAATTAGGACAATCGCTCAGGATCTTGGACGAAACTGAAGGCCAGTATGGCGAATGAATAATTGGATCATTCATAAGGCGAGAGACATATGACAACTCTAGTGTGGCCAAGAATGGCAATTGAGTATGAAAAGGCATTGGAGGCTGGTAAGTGGGTCCAATTGGAGCAGCCCATCCCTACTGATAAGGATTTTGGCCCCATAGTGGGGGATTTTGGCCATATGGCATTTGATTCTGTCCCAATTGTGGGTTACCTTGGCCATAGGGAGGATTTTGACATTGAATACCTTGGAATTGTCTAGTCATAAGTTGCCGATAAGCAACGTACAGATTAAGAGGCTGTTGAGCCTATTGACCTTAGACATATGGGTATTGTACTTGTTGTCCCTGAACATACGGGTGGTGAACCTGTTGCCCCTGAACAAGAGGATGTTGGTCCTGGTGCCCTTGGGCATAAGGATTATACACTTGTTGCCCTTGGACATAGGGATTCTGTACCTGCTGCCCTTGGCCAAAAGGATTATGGACTTGTTGACCTAGGACATTAGGGTTCTGTACCTGCTTCCCTTGGCCAAAAGGATTCTAGACCTATTGAGCTAGGACATTAGAATTTTGGGCCTATTACTGCAGGACTTGACCCTATCCTTGCCCTTGCAAGCGTTGAGCCTGTTGATATGTATATAAGGGTTGCTGCTGCCCGGGTTGGTTTTGCTTTTGCAACGGTTGGCCCTGCGACTATAAAGGTTGCCCATGGGACTGCAGAGGTTGGCCCAGTGAAGACATAGGCTGGGAGGTTTGCGGAGCATACTGCATCTGCTGCTGCATAGTTTGTTCCAACTGTTGCGAGGGTTTCCCTAGCGATTGTTGCAGTTGACCTTGCTGCAGGATCATTTTCCCTTACTGTTGCCTAGATGGACCTTGCTACAACAAAGGTTGCCCTTATTGCTGTAGAGGTTGTCCTTACTATTGCAAGGGTACTTGAATGGTGCCCAGAAAATTTCTGAATTGAATCTGGCCATAGCCACCCTGGAAAGTGGATGAGCCAGGCTAAACGTACTGCCTAGACTGAAGGACATAAGGTGGATTAACCATTCCTTGGGAACCATATGGAACGTAAGGAGTTTGTTATTGAACCTGAGCTTCATAAGGCTGCTGATACTGGAAACTGCTTGACCAAGACGGACCAACAAGATTTTGAACCTGTTGGTACTGGACATTGCTCGATCCAGCAGGACTAACAGAGATTTGAATAACGCAAGAAGAAGGCTGGTTCATACCAAGCATGTGAGCCTATGAGCTACTCACATTGGTGGTTCCTGACACCATAGAAACATTCAGATTCTGCCCCCCAGGCAGTGGCATATCTTGGCCATTGACTAGAGGGATTGAGGAACTAACAAAGACTGTCGGTTGAACCAGAGGGGTAACTAGGACGGACAATTCAAGAGTGTTCGAGACGTAACAACCTGTTGGGAGGTCGAGTTTGCAATGAACAGACCTATAGTAGGCATGGTGCCAGAGGCCCAAATAGGGTTATGGTAAAGTGATTAGGCACTAGGTGTACCTGAAACCAATTGTGCCAATGATACATAATTAAGCGGCAATTCCCAATGCACACTAACGGGAATGCTCCCTGTATAGGGGAAACCTTTAGGAGGAAAAGGATGTTCTTCCTCCTCGACAATGTCTGGAGTAGAAACTTCCGACTCATCTGGAGAGGTGATTGGAGCATTGCCTTCGGGTTCCATAACTGGGAACAAATGATAGTGAATGACCGAAGAGGTATGAGGGGATAATTCCAAAGGAACATGCGGATGATCGTACGGAATATATAGACACTGTGGTGATATCACAACAGGGTCGAACAAAGGATTCAGAGGATAGATAACCAGTCCAAACTGACCATCAGTGGTTGACGAACTCTCAGGAGTTTGAACGGGATTGTCCTGGGATTCCGAGCCAAAATTAGCAGGTGACCCATTATCTGAAGTAGGTGGAGGATGAGATGCCAAAGGTTGAATGCTCAGAACAATTTCGATTTCAACACCTTGGTCCTTGAGTGACTCTAGTAATTCAAGAAACGACTCCTCAGGCAAACTTTCAGACAAAGGAACAAATGCCAATGCAATCCTAGTCTTCAATGATGCTAACTATCGTACTATACTGATGCATCAAACTAGAATTTTATGCTTTTCATGAAACGACGAAATGAATTTTTGGCATACAACAATTCAATGAAAAAGTTTTCAAGACAATTAGCTCTTCAAACAAATAAAAACATGAAAATATAGAGTCTTTCAGACTAATGAAACACCCGCTTTACCAAAAACAAGACAAGCAATGTGATGCATACCGAAAAGAAATGTCTAGATAAGCAAACAAAAACTTTTCAAACTTGTGTAATGGGGGTCAAAGTCATAGCAGGACTGCAAACGAAATTGAAGGAGTAAATGCACAACAACTCGACTCACTGAGTTCACAATTAGCTGAATAGATGACAATGATGACCTAGTGCGACTAACCATCTAATGACCTAAGAAATTGAGTGGAAAGATGACAGATCAACAACCAAACAAACCAAATGAAAAGTAGCTTTCTAGTGAGGGAGAAAACGGTCTAAAAGGCTTATGGGGTCGAAATCATGAGAGAAAAACACACTAGTCAAGATTTGGGACAAACCCTAATCTTCACTTATAGGCATCGACGCGACTACCTAACTGACAACAAGCGCCAGAAGGGGGTCGGCACGAATGTATCTCAGCATATCGTGCTGATCGACATGACTGTTAGTGAATTAAGCGCGCTGAGCGAGGAAGCCAAGAAAAAAAAAAAAATTAAAGCCGGGACTAGACTTGCTACTATGAATTTCAAACTCAGACTAGTAAGCAAAGGAAAACAAACAAAACCAAAGGGAAAAAGTGGAACTAGAAAAGTTCACACAAAACCATGAAATCCCAAACAAATAAACAGAAGGATTGGTTCCCCAGTGGAGTCGCCAATTTGTGGTGAAGTAAAATTATGAGTGCGGACACAAACAATTCCTCTAGCCCGATAATGGGTCTAGCCACAACTGATACATTCTATGGAATATTTCCTTATGTTAGAACCAATTAAGAGGGCCTACCTCTTAGTACGCTTATCTCATTTGATGATGACCTTGCTTGCTCACTCCAGCTATCTCTCGTTTCCTTCTTCAAACTCTTGAAACAAGTAAACAACAACAAACAACAACCATGATAATAGACAAATTGTAATTCAACCTACTTAACAAGTCAAGAAACATTAAGCCATAAACATGTAAGATGACACATTATTTAGGAAATCAATTGATAATTGCATATATATTGAATCAAGAAGAGATTACAACCATTGTCTTGACATTGCAGTTCTCCTTTGACAAAACCAGGTTCCCACACACTTCCATTATCATTCCATGATGGCCTCAATAATGATAGTTTTAAGGCTCTTCCCTTTGGACTTCACACTAAACCAAATTCACACTTCTCCCTCACACAACTCTAAGAGAGCTACAACTATGAATAGCTTATTATTTACTCCAAACTTAATAAGTATTAGCACACCAACATTAACACTAGCTTGTGCTTGGGAAAAATGGAAATTTATATAGCATGAATGGATGGGCGATGGATCCTCTTCTCATGGGAGAAGCTCTTATCTCTTGAGGCAGTTCCATCCTTATAGGGGAAAGGAGCCCAAATTGACATTCTTGACCCCATCTAGCCAAACCATTTACCAGACTTCCGTTACGAAGCTTATAGAGCTGGAAGCTGTAGCTCCTTATTTAAAAAACTTTCCATAAGAGGATAAGCGCGACTGGAACAAAGCTCAATCGTTCTGGTCGGTGCTAGGGACAGTGTTAATCCCTGCATATTGGCGCAAGGAGGACAAGGGTCATTAGCGTTAGTCTTGTAAACTGGGAAAAACAGAAGATATTGGGGAAATGGTGCAAAAGGAAATTGTTATGCTCATGAGGAGGGACACAATGGGAGTTTGTTCATGAAGGGAAAGCATGTAGGGTTCACTGCAGAGGTCCTCCAGGATCAAGGAACGTGGACTATAAGGACAACAACAAAATGCTGTGTAACAATGGGACACATATTCCAAGCTGAATGTTGGGCAGGACATCCTAGGGGGGTGTTCATTTGGTTGTTTATGGCTAAGGGAATTGGAAAAGGTAATGGAAAAGGCTTTGGAAAGGAAAAAAAAGGCATTTTTGGCACATTTATTTATGAAAGTAAAGGAAATTAGGAGAAAAGGAAGGTAAAAGGTCGCAGTTTTCATGTGAGGAGTAAAATGAAGGAAAATAGTGGAAAATGAAGAAAATAGAGGCCTCATTAATAATGAAACTTATGAGGATTAGTTGGCAAGCTTCTTCATTTCAGTGTGAACCTTTTGTCAGTTTAGTGTTGGAGCTCTCTCTCATTATTCTCTCTCTCTCTCGTACACTCTTAGATACTTAAGAGTTTTCTTGGAGCACTCTTGAAGGGTGTGGCATACTTGGATTCTTGGAGAAAGAAGGCAAAGGAAGAATAGGAAAGAGAAAGAAGGAGTCGAGATCAACAACTAAATCATATTTTTTTTGCAGGTACCAAATTGCATGTATGATTTCTTCACTAGTTTTGGTATGCATGGCATATGCATGTGGTTTCTTGGTTGTGATCTGTCATTGGCATGAAGGATTTCCTAGATTGATAGTGGGTTTCCTAGCCTTATCATTTCCTATATAACCATGGTGATTGTGGGTTTAATTTCATTGTTTGTTGTTGGTTGGTTCTCATGTTTGCTTAGCTTGGGTTGAGTTATTAGTTCTTGAAATCCCTGGTTGGACAAATGCTCTAGAAGCCCTGTAACATCTTGGGTTGAGTTACTAGTCTTGGAAGCCTTGGTTGGACAAATGCTCCGGAAGCACTTGGTCAATTGAGTTAATAGTCTTGGAAGCCATGGCTGGACAAATTCGTTGGAATCCTGACAACAACTATGGGTTGAGTTGCTAGTCCTGGAAGCCTTGGTTGGAACAAATGCTTTGGAAGCCCTGGAAGGCATGGATGGAGAGAAACTTGATGACGGTGTTGTGATGTCCGACCATGAAGTGGAATCATTTTTTGATGGGTTGAGGCAGATGGCCTCTGGAAGCCCTTGATGAGTTTTGGTTGATGTGTTCTATGAGATCCCACATTCATGCTCAGAATATTGCACGAGGGTGATTAGATGAAGAGAGACTTGGCTTATCCAATCTATGGTCAGGTGGAACGTGGTAGTCCCATCTCCAGTTGGTTCATTGCATTCATTAATGAGAAATTCATCCCCTTGATTTTCATGTGTAAAAGTACTAATGTATACAGGAATTTTGATGACTGATATGTCCATTGTATTTATGTTCCTATTATGCTAATTATATGTATATTTTGTGACAACAACTATGTATAGCTCTCATCATGTTTTTACTTATATCTAAATGGATAATGTATCTATGATCTAATAAATGATAAGGCAGAAAATGACATGAGGAAACAATGTTTCATGGAAATTCTCATATAAGTATGAGATCCCTACGCTTAATTATATTGTTTAGACATGTAGGTTACTTGTTGATGATATGTTTGACGAAATGTTTTTCATGGATAGTAGGGGTCTGGTTATGGTATTTTAAACTTATTGCTTTTTCATCCTTGTTTCCTTGTATTCTTACCAATTTTAAGTGATCATTCCATTCTGGACAGTGTCACGAGCTCTGGGCCGAAAAAGGTGGCTCAAATCCCGAGATCCTAGCGAAATAGAGCGTTCACCTAGAGATTAACCCGACTGGGTAGTTTCTGGAGTGTGTTATAACTCACATTGGCGATGTTTGGGGAGCATTATAACTCGCCTTATTAGTGTCTGGGGAGCGTTACATTGGCCTAAGCTAGTTAAAACAGTAGTAGGACCCAAGCGCAAGGTGTCTGAAGTGTTTTTTTGGTTCCTATGGGTCCTGAGACTGGTGTTGGATATTTATGTGTTGTGATTCTGTCTATTCCAGTTCCTTAAGATCACATAGGAAGTTGAATCCCATCATAGTAGCCTCTCGTATCATGTTTACCCTCGTTGGCCAATTACTTGGTGTTGAAGCCCTGAAAATCGGGTCTACAACAAGGGGGATACCCGCCCGGTCCGGACCTTGGTTGGCAGCTCCTTATCCGTTTGGTATAGCGGGTTCGACTAGGGATATGGGACCAGTTTCCCAATTTATTAGTGTGTGTGTGTAGAATTTGATGTTTCTGATCTAACAGTTCTTAATTAAGATATTCTAATTCTAACTTTAATCTAATGCTACACTATTGTATTCTAGTAAAGAAAAACATCTAAGTCTATACTAACCCACGGTGTAATTCTTCTATTATGCGATCTAAAAAGATTTCAAATAACAATTGGTAATAAAGATCATTCAACTATTATGAGAAAAGAATTCAATAAAGATGAACCACTTCGTATAAAAAGTTAGACAAAACAGTTGTGAAAAGCATATCACATAATGAGCTATTCATACAATAAGCATAAATAAATAGCTATCACCGTACAAAAGTGCCAAATGATAACTCATGCATTCACACATTAATATATAAACAACTAAAACTGAAGATCACTTTAACACATAAGCAGAAACGGTTAAGAGATAAAAGTACCATTTATAACTAGTCCTACTCATGAGCTTCAAGCGACAATGATTTATCTCTCCTTGATCTAACATCCACTAAGAGTACAGAAGTGCAACATCAACTGCAGATATTAAATTCAAACATTAACAAATCCTGTTCCATTCATTCATCAAAACCTCCTCGGAGGGTGCAAAAGTGCATGTTCTGAGGACAAGTTTTTGACAAATTTATGGACTCTTCTCTAAATGCATGAGAAGGGTTTAAATACTACTAACTAAAACTAAAAATAACTTATTACAAAAATTCAGGATGCAGTTTAAATGACCATCCTTTTTCTAGGCAAATAAAAGAAAATTGAAACTAAAGTTGAATGAAAAATTAAAACTACTTCTGTATCTGGTCTTTGAAATCGCACGTATGCAGCATTTGTTGGAGAAGAGTCGGTTGGATGACCTCCGATTTTAGCTGAGCTGAGAAAACAGAATCAACAAGAACTAGCGCCATTTTCTCAGCCGAATTGATGATACACTTAAGATTTATCCAATGGCTATGTGGCTTGACCAAGTATGCCCAGTAATAATCCCATTTCAACTTGGTTAACCCTTGGATTGCTTTTGCCTTTTTGAGCTTTCTGTTTCCAATCTATTTGTATTTGCTGTGCGTTAGGCAAATATCCTGGAGTGGTCTCTACGATCAGATTTTCCCTATGCAAGTTTTCATTTACATAATCAATAATACTACTTGCTTCCGTGGCTGCTCCTTCTGCTGCTTGTTCTGCCTCCCTGATTTGGTCGTCCCATTTGTTAAAAAGCATGTCTTTGTGGTCTTCATTTATCCTTGGTGCACCTGCTCTTTTTCCCTCGTCTGTTTCTTGCCAAGCCAAATATGCAGTCACCCGTTTATCAATTGAATCATAGTCAGTTCATAATTCTACAACTTGATGAGTGATTTTATCACTTATTTCACAATAATAGTTCTACTGCGATATTTTTTGGCCCAACACTTCATGTTGCTGTAGTAATTGTTCATTCAAGGAAATGGATTCTGTGATAAACTCTGTAAGTTTAGGATTGTCCTTGTGCATCTCTTGTAGATCCTGTAACTGTTTTCCTTTTTCATCCAAACTTTTCTGATATCCTATCTGCATTTGTTGGAAGTCTTGATGTAACCTTTCAAGCTGTTTTTGTGCTTCATTGTTAGCATTAGCTTGCTGCAATTGTTGTTGAAAAACTTGTATCATATATTCCTTTTCTTTTAGCAACTGCTGTACCTCAGATGCTTTATCAATAGTTGCAGAGGCATATGCTCGTGCGATCTGAGATAGTTTGGTGAGATTCTTAGTGGGATTGTTAGTTGGATCTTGCCACAGGACGTCTAATCGTTCTGTGTCTTGAGAGAGCGTGTTTTCTAATTTCCTTTTTTTCCTCTGTCTTCTTACTACTGCTTTTTGTTGTGGGCTATAAAATATATCAAGAGGAGGAACTTCTTCTATTTAGAGCATACGCTCAGAAGATGGGGCAATAGGAATATGCTCCATATCTAGGACATTGCTGACTGTGCTTGTGACTACTTCTTTTGTTACCTGTGCATTACTCACAGGTGTTTTTATGGTTTGCCCTTCAAGATTGATCAAGTCGTTGAAGGTTTCCCATTCTTTGTCTAGTTCGATTATGACTAGAGATGCTTGAATGATGAGAGGGGGAGGATATTTTTGCAGGGAGGCAATAACCTGTTGATGTGGAAGTTCCATTGACTGGGCAATATCCTTTACTGACCCTTCGTTCTTATCCTGTTCCTTTCCGGATCTTTTAGAATGTTCAGACATTTCTTTTTCAGACTTGGATTTAGACCCGTTAGTGCTTGAACTCCCACTAAGACTAACACTTGGAGATGGTTCTCTTGAGGGTTTTTGTCATACAACATTCTGTACAAGGGTAGCATAATTCCATGACAAATCTGGTAGAAGTATGGAATGAATTGAGAGTCCCATAACTCTTTATGATAGACATGGATGGGTAAGGGATCATGAGTTTTCCACTTCCAACCCATCACAGGAAATTTAGACACATAACATATTGCATCCATTACATATGCAGATAGGTAAAAAGGAGGATAAATTCTCTGAGCCGCAGTTCTTTTGGATCGGTAACTTACAATGGCCGTGACTAGGTTATCAGACAAAATTTTGGCCCAATCTACAATAGTGGCATTCGTGGCAGCATCCAATAATGGTATCCATTCAGATGAAAATTTGTTGATATCTGGCATTCCAAATATTCTACAGAGCATGGCAACAGTAAAGCAATATGGGGAGGTAAGGGAACAAGTACTGTACATACCGTGTTTATCTTTCTTGAGCGGTTCGTCCCTCCTAGACCAGTCTTTGGTGGTTTCTGCCAGGTCCTGATTTTCTTTTACAAATTTCTCCATAAACTGCTTGTTATAAGTTGCGTGTGGCTCTGGTAGATGATACATGAGCTTTAAATCCTGCGCAGCGAATGAACCGATGAGTCCTTGTCCCTGAGTTTTGAACTGTCTATTTTTGATATCGGCGCTATCCAGTATCCATCTAACCATGTCCGTGTATGGGAGAATTTTGGGCCGTGCTGCTATCTGGTGCAAGAATGAGCAAGCTAGCTCTATAAGGGATGCTTCAGAAGAACTATTTGAGCCTGCGGTAGCAGTAACTTCCACTACTCTGGGATTTTCTTCTTCAAGCATGTTATACATGCCTTCCCACGTAGCAATTCCCGCATCTCTGTTACAGGCCATATCTGTATACAAGGGCGCCATTTATTTTTCCTCAGAGCTTGGAGCTTTTCTTTTCTTTCCCATTTTATCCTACGTATTGCTTTGTGTTGGTCTCTGTTCTCCGTTCCTGCAATTCACAAGTGATGTAAAAATGAATGACAAGGAAGGGTGGTGTGAAAGTTTTAAATGTCGTAGACATACCAAATATACCACCTTACGTGAAATGATCCTTTGAAAAACACACACCCATATTCCATTAATAACTAAAAACTAACTCCTTTATTAGCATTTAAAGCGCATAACCATGTGTCAGCTTATGGAAAATACTTTTCTTGAATGGCGCACCCGAAAGATCTGCGATGGAGCGATTTTGCGATTTGCTTCGCAATATCGCAGATCGCAACATCGCGAGATCGTAACATTGCGAAATCGCAATATCGCAGATCGCAACATCGCGAGATCGCAACATCGTGAAATCGCAATATTGCAGATCGCAGGAATGTTATGTATGATAAACTTCGTTAACTTGTTTCGTGCGAGATGCGATCTTGCGATCAACGTCATCACATATCGACGAATTTTAAAGTATTTCATGTTTATTATGTTGAATGCGATGCGATATTTGTTCATTATCGCATATCGTGATCTCGCAAATATTGGAATTGTGCTTGTAAGGTGGCATCCCGCTATCTTTTTTGCGATGCGATTTTCCTAAAGATCTTTACCTTATCATAAACTTAGATTTTAAGATTCTCCAAGGGGCTTCCTAATCTTATGATAGTAACTTTATTTACGGAAAGGAAATTTAAGCACTACTTTGTTTTTTTCTTGGATTTTTTAACTAAGGGTCCCCATTCATTTAGTATAGACCGAATAACACTAAATGAGAAGGGGGGTTGTTGCTGGCTACAACAATTGGCGATTCACTTGGAAGAACCAGTTATCTTTGTCTTTCTATTGAATTTTCTAAACTTCCAAAACAAAATGTTTTCCAGACAGTTGAACTTTATTATGGAAAGATAAAGTACATTATGCTCTAACCTGTCAATGACATTTTGTTTCAACTATTTTCAACTTTGATTATTTGCTCCCTCACGCTAGTCCTTGTATTTACATCAGTCATTACTTGGTTTGTAAAGATAAAACAAAGTCTTCTCTGTAAACCAGTTTTAAATATGCTGATTTGTCGTAGGTAGAGCCTCTGCTGCCAGCAGTCGTTTATAGCCTCGACAAGGTTACCTGTTACCCAACAATGATCATGTATCCTACTTAAAGCAACCTACAACTCTCAAATAAGAATCCACATCCACACTTATTTCTTTGATTTTCTTTTATTCTTAAAGAACAATGTCTTGGTTTGATAGCCAATTTGTGACACAATCATTCACTTGATTTATAACTTTGCTAAACAAGCTAGCTCGTGATGAGACCCCTTGCCTTTTGATTATAACAATCTTGAGTCATTCCCCTGTTGTAGTATGTAGTATTTGGCAAAGTCAGCAAGTTAATATTTGTGATTATGATAAGCCGGCTCGTGATGAGACCTCTCATTCTTCAAGATGAAGTGTATCTTTGGATTGTTCCTCTGAAAGTTGTGATTTCCTTAGCAGGGAGTAAGTCATTGTTTCCTTAAGATAGCTCTGGACGACAATAGTAGAGTTTTTGGAAGTAGTTGTTCTACAGAGAATCTTTATTTTGTTATTGATACCTTTCATTGCACTGATATAAAACAATTGCTTAATTAAAGGTTGTTTTCATCAAACTTTATGAAGTTGAAAATAGTATCATATCTAGGCTAGAGTCTTTAACCGTATCTTTCAATAATAAAGATCAATTTTCCAAAAGATTTTCTATTTATACAAGCGAAAAATCAAAATCTGAAAGAGAATTGGTATCTTATTCGTAAATCACTAGTGTAACTACTCACAATAGGTTTTATTATGGATGATATATTTAAGGAAGATTTAGAAATTTTCTAATGTGAGGTAATTATTCCCTTGGATATTTATATGATATGAAAAGGGCTAATTACTTCCTTTATTTTTTACCTACAGACTATTAAAAATAAACTATCAACATAACAAACAAACTAAATTAATTCTACTCCTATTCTAACTATCTACATGAAATTGACTAGGTATAGTCATATTTCCAGTGTAACAATTCTCTCATTTTTATTCCTGTACATATATACAGTTCAAATATTAGTACTAGGAATAAAATTCTTGCTGAACTGAGAACATTAAATGTGAAATCAGAATGTACAACTATTATTAGAATTTTGTTTAAAATCTCCTTATGAAATTTTCTTTCCAATTGAATACCTATTGGATCATAGAACTCTGGATGGATTTCTATTAAGGATTGATAAATATTCAAGGGAAGAGATGACAGGCCAGATTGAAGATATGAATTTTTGGATTTAACAGCCTGTAACATATTATTAATGTTATGTGTGAAGGTTAAGCTATTGACAATTTTCCATGAAAGAAAAGTTTCCAAATATATTTCTTTAAACGGATCAATGAAGAATGGATGGAAATCTTTCAAATGAAATGGACAATTATTAATTAAATTGAATTGCTGGCAAATTTCTAAAAATACATCCTTTTGTTGATATTGTCTTGGATAGGATAGAAGCTTTTGATAAAACATTGACATTGATTGAAATTGAAATTGAAATAGCTCTACATTCTTTTGAAAAAATTCAATTTTCCAACAGGGCAATACATCACTTGAATGTCTGATAGTAAGGTGCTCAGTATGCCAGTGTAATATATCAAAAGTCCAAAAATTAAAATCTGAAAATAAATCTGGTTTTATACAAAATGGGTGAAAAAAGAATAAAATGAAATCACTATCTGTATAACTAGTGTTATAACACAATTGGGATCGTTTTGAAATAATTTCTCTTTCACAAGGACTGGCCAGAATTATGGAATTTGAGTAATTTCGAATTCCATCTTGTGAATTAGAAAGCAAATTATGATTATGAACAGGTGTGAAATCTTGAGTATGATATGAATCATAGACTGGAATACTTTCTTGGATAGGGAAATCATGAAGATGATTTGCTGCTTTAGAATGAGGATTGGTTGAAATGATTTCTAAATTAAAATACCTCTCATTCTTAGATGTTACTTGAAGTTTCTGATGATTTTCTCGAGATAAATCAACATCTTCAATGTCAAAGTAATTATCATAAATGACTTCACAAGAAATTCTAGATTTCTCTTCAATTTCATCTAGTATATCCAAACAAGGAGGAACAAGCATTTCATGTTTATTGGTGGCAAAAGAATGCTCCACAATTGCTTCTCTATCTTGAAAAAAACTTAATGGTGATTCATATAAGTCAACCTCTGTATTTCGTGACATATCGTTAATACCGAGAGGGGGAAAATTATCATCATTAAATATCAGGATACAGAGAAAAGTGTGAATCTGAAATAATGCATTTAAAAATGTCTTTGTTTGAGAATTCTTGTGCATTATATTCATCATAAATTTCGGGTTTCAGATCATACCTTTGTGTACTCATGTTTTTTGGAAGAAGATTGCTTTGCTGCTTCGCTCTTGGCATTTGTTGATCATGGAAAGATTCACAAATTTGTACAGCTGGTTGTATTCTATTTCTTACCTTGATTCTTGTTTGCATTTGTTGATTTGCGATCATATTTTCTAAATTTGTCTCAAATTTGCTTTCAGATTCCAAGTCGACCCTTCTTCCAAAATTGCTGCTTTCGTCTTCTTGTATTTGATGAGAAATATCTTCTAAGCTTTGTGAAACCTCTTCATTACTACTTATTTCCACATCCGAATTGGATTTCTCATTTATCTTAGAGGGAAGTTGAACAAAGCTTGGACTAATTTCATATGGATCGGGAATAGGTAGCAGAGGATAATTATGATCAACACAATCTAGTGATTCTTCATTTATGGGTTCATTTTCAGCATCAAATTTTAAACAATTCAAATGAAATCGAATATTAAAATCTCTAACAGACTCATTTTCTTTTCGTAGATACTCAATCTCATCATATACCTGATCCTAATTATAGCGGTCAAATTTACAAATGAAAATCATGACAAATTGATCCTAGCTGTGGATCGAGGCAACCGGAAGGGTTCTACACCAGTTTCTAGCTTCTGCTACAAATGTGAGAGTAAAAATAATGCATAAAATGCCTTCATCAATTCCTTGAAAATTAGAATTTGAAACATTTTGAATAAATTGAAGGGCATGATTAAAAGCAGAAGAATTTCTCTTACCATTGAATTTTACCCGAGACAAGAGTCTTACCACTTTGGGTGGAGTGTTGGAAGATGCATGTACATGGATACAACTCCAAATTGGAATTTTAAGAGGAACCATCTTAATTTAAATACAATTTAAAAATAAAACTCCAACAGACAACATGTTTCAGGCTGTCCTTCTAGCGTCAAATATGTTGAAGCCCCAAAAATCGGGTCTACAACAAGGGGGATACACGCCCGGTCCGGACATTGGTTGGTAGCTCCTTATCCGTTTGGTATAGCGGGTCCGACTGGGGATATGGGACCAGTTTCCCAATTTATGAGTGTGCGTGTGTAGAATTTGATGTTTCTGATCTAACAGTTCCTAATTAAGATATTCTAATTCTAACTTTAATCTAATGTTATACTATTGTATTCTAGTAAACAAAAACATCTAAGTCTATACTAACCTGGGGTGTAATTCTTTTATTATGCGATCTAAAAAGATTTCAAATAACAACTGGTAATAAAGATCATTCAACTATTATGAGAAAAGAATTCAATAAAGATGAACCACTTCATATAAAAAGTTAGACGAAACAGTTGTGAAAAACATATCGCATAATGAGCTATTCATACATTAAGCATAAATAGCTATCACCGTACAAAAGTGCCAAATGATAACTCATGCATTCACACATTAATATATAAACAACTAAAACTGAATATCACTTTAACACATAAGCATAAATGGTTAAGAGATAAAAGTACCATTTATAACTAGTCCTACTCATGAGCTTCAAGCGACAATGATTTATCTCTCCTTGATCTAACACCCACTAAGAGTACAGAAGTGCAACATCAGTAGCAGATATTAAATTCAAAAATTAACAAATCCTGTTCCATTTCCTCGTAGGGTGCAAAAGTGCATGTTTTGAGGACAAGTTTTTGACAAATTTATGGACCCTTCTCTAAATGCATGAGAAGGGTTTAAATACTACTAACTAAAACTAAAAATAACTTATTACAAAAATTTAGGATGTGGTTTAAATGAACGTCCTTTTTCTAGGCAAATAAAACAAGATTGAAACTAAAGTTGAATGAAAAATTAAAACTACTTCTGTATTTGGTCTTTGAAATCGCACGTATGCAGCATTTGTTGGAGAAGAGTCGGTTGGATGACATCCAGTTTTAGCTGAGCTGAGAAAACAGAATCAACAAGAATTGGTGCCATTTTCTTGGCCGAATTGATGATACACTTAAGAGTCATCCACTGGCTGTGTGGCTTGACCAAGTATGCCCAGTAATAATCCCAATTCAACTTGGTTAAACCTTGGATTGCTTTTGCCTTTTCTTGAGCTTTCTGCTTCCAATCTGTTTGTATTTTCTGTGCGTTAGGCAAATATCCTGGAGTGGTCTCTGCGATCAGATTTTCCCTATGCAAGTTTTCATTTACACAATCAATAATACTACTTGCTGCCGTGGCTGCTCCTTCTGCTACTTGTTCTGCCTCCCTGATTTGGTCGTCCCATTTGTTAAAAAGCATGTCTTTGTGGTCTTCATTTATCCTTGGTGAACCTGCTCTTTTTCCCTCGTCCGTTTCTTGCCAAGCCAAATATGCAGTCACCCATTTATCAATTGAATCATAGTCACTTCGTAATTCTACAACTTGATGAGTGGTTTTATCACTTATTTCACAATAATAGTTCCACTACGATATTTTTTGGCCCAACACTTCCTGCTGCTGTAGTAATTGTTCATTCAAGGAAATGGATTTTGTGATAAACTCTGTAAGTTTAGGATCATCCTTGTGCATCTCTTGTAGATCCTGTAACTGTTTTCCTTTTTCATCCAAACTTTTCTGATATCCTATCTGCATTTGTTGGAAGTCTTGCTGTAACCTTTCAAGCTGTTTTTGTGCTTCATTGTTAGCATTAGCTTGCTGCAACTGTTGTTGCAAGACTTGTATCAGATCTTCCTCTTCTTTTAACAACTGTTGTACCTCAGATGATTTATCAATAGTTGCAAAGGCATATGCTCCTGCGATCTGAGATAGTTTGGTGAGGTTCTCAGTGGGATTGTTAGTTGGATCTTGCCACAAGACGTCTAATTGTTCTGTGTCTTGAGAGAGCGTGTTTTCTAATTTCCTTTTCTTCCTCTTCTTAATATTGCTTTGTGCTGTGGGCTATAAAATATATCAAGAGGAGGAATTTCTTCTATTTTGAGCATAAGCTCAGAAGATGGGGCAATAGGAATATGCTCCATATCTGGGACATTGCTGACTGTATTTGTGACTAGTTCTTTTGTTACATGTGCATTACTCACAGGTGTTTTTATGGTTTTCCCTTCAAGATTGATCAAGTCGTTGAAGGTTTCCCATTCTTTGTCTAGTTCAGTTATGACTGGAGATGCTTGAATGACGAGAGGGGGAGGATCTTTTTGCGGGGAGGCAATAACCTGTTGATGTGGAAGTTCCATTGACTGGGCAATATCCTTTACTGACCCTTCGCTCTTATCCTGTTCCTTTCCGGATCTTTTAGAATGTTCAGACATTTCTTTTTTAGACTTGGACTTAGACCCGTTAGTGCTTGAACTCCCACTAAGACTAACACTTGGAGTTGGTTCTCTTGAGGGTTTTTATCATATAACATTCTGTACAAGGGTAGCATAATTCCATGACAAATCTAGTAGAAGTATGGAATGAATTGAGAGTCCCATAACTCTTTATGATAGACATGGATGGGTAAGGGGTCTTGAGCTGTCCACTTCCAACCCATCACAGGAAATTTAGAAACATAACATATTGCATCCATTACATATGCAGATAGGTAAAAAGGAGGATAAATTCTCTGAGCCACAGTTCTTTTGGACCGGTAACTTACAATGGCCGTGACTAGGTTATTAGACAAAATTTTGGCCCAATCTACAATAGTGGCATTCGTGGCAGCATCCAATAATGGTAGCCATTCGGATGAAAATTTGTTGATATCTGGCATTCCAAATATTCTACAGAGCATGGCAGCAGCAAAGCAATATGGGAAGGTAAGGGAACAAGTACTGTACATATCGTGTTTATCTTTCTTGAGCGATTCATCCCTCCTAGACCAGTCTTTGGTGGTTTCTGCCAAGTCCTGATTTTCTTTTACAAATTTCTCCATAAACTGCTTGTTATAAGTTGCGTGTGGCTCCGGTAGATGATACATGAGCTTTAAATCCTGCGCAGCGAATGAACCGATGAATCCTTGTCCTTGAGTTTTGAACTGTCTATTTCTGATATTGGCGTTATCCAGTATCCATTTGACCATGTCTGTGTATGGGAGAATTTTGGGCCGTGCTGCTATCCCGTGCAAGAATGAGCAAACTAGCTCTGTAAGGGATGCTTCAGAAGAACTATTTGAGCCTGCGGTAGTAGTAACTTCCATTACTCTAGGATTTTCTTCTTCAAGCAGGTTATACATGCCTTCCCACGTAGCAAGTCTAGCGTCTCTGTTACAGGCCATATCTGTATATAAAGGCGCCATTTATTTTTCCTCGGAGCTTGGAGCTTTGCTTTTCTATCCCATTTTATCCTGTGTATTGCTTTGTGTTGGCCTCTGTTCTCCGTTCCTGCAATTCACAAGTGAAGTAAAAATGAATGACAAGGAAGGGTGATGGGAAAGTTTTAAATGTCGCAGACATACCAAATATACCGCCTTACGTGAAATGATCCTTTGAAAAGCACGCACCCATATTCCATTAATAACTGACAACTAACTCCTTTATTAGCATTTAAAGTGCATAACCATGTGTCAGCTTATGGAAAATACTTTTCTTGAATGGCGCACCCGAAAGATCTGCGATGGAGTGATTTTGCGATTTGCTTCGCAACATCGCAGATCACAACATCGCCGATCACAACATCGCGAGATCGCAACATTGCGAAATCGCAATATCGCAGATCGCAACATCGCGAGATCGCAACATCGCGAAATCACAATAACGCAGACCACAGGAATGTTATGTATGATAAACTTCGTTAACCTGTTTCTTGCGAGATGCAATCTTGCGATCAACGTCATCGCATATCGGCGAATTTTAAAGTATTTCATGTTTATTATGCTTAATGCGATGCGATATTTGTTCATTATCGCATATCGTGATGTCGCAAATATTGGAATTGTGCTTGTAAGGTGGCATCCCACTATCTTTTTTGCGATGCGATTTTCCTAAAGATATTTACCTTATCATAAACTTAGATTCTAAGATTCTCCAAGGGGCTTCCTAAGCTTATGATAGTAACTTTATTTGCGAAAAGGAAATTTAAGCACTACTTTGTTTTTTTGTTTTGTTTTTTTAACTAAGGGTCCCCATTCCTTTAGTATAGACCGAATAACACTAAATGAGAAGGGGGGTTGTTGCTGGCTACAACACTTGGGTAGACGTGGGAGGAGGGTGTTACAAAGACATTTCAAAAAGAACATTTACAACTCATGAGGATCATTATGAATTTTTGGTCATGCATTTTGGCCTTACCAATGCACCTTCTACATTTCAAGGTTGGATGAATTACATTTTCAAATCCTTTCTTAGAAAATTTTTATTAGTATTTTTGATGATATACTAATCTACAACAAGTCTTGGAAGGATCATGTTCGACATGTTGACAGGGTGCTCAAATTATTGGAGGAGAAACAATTATATGTAAAAACCTCCAAATGCTTCTTTGGAGTAAAGGAGGTGGAGTATCTTGGTCATATTGTATCTCATGAGGGTGTTAAGGTGGACCCTAACAAAATTAAAGCCATTAAGGAATGAAAATCCCCACAATCATAAAGCATCTGCAGGATTTCTCAGGTTGTCAGAGTATTATCTCAAGTTTGTTACAAATTATAGGAGAATATATAGCAGCACCTTTAACAACATTACCGAATAAAGATGCATTTTCCTGGACTCCAAAAGCAACTTAGGCCTTGGAACATCTTAAAGGGGCAATATGCCAAGCATTGGTCTTAGCTATCCCAAACTTCACAAAAACCTTTATTGTGAAATGTGATGCCTCGGGAATTGGAATTGGTCATGTTTTAATGCAAGAAGGAAGACCCATTTCTTTTGAAAGCTGTCCAATCAAAGGAAAATATTTACAAAAACTATCTATGATAAGGAAATGTTGGAAATACTACATGCACTAAAGAAATGGCGACATTACCTAATGGGAAGACACTTCAAGGTAAAAAGAGATCATGATAGTCATAAATACTTTTTAAAACAAAGATTATCTTCAGAAGAGTAGTAAAAATGGGTCACAAAGATGTTGGGTTATGACTTTAAAATCATCTACAAAAAAGGAACCAAAATATTGTTTCAAATGCACTCTCAAGAAAGGATGAGGATGTGGAATAATTTCTTTGTACCATTTCTATTAACCAACCAGATTGGATAACCGAAGCAAGGGATCAATGGAAGAATGGCAAAGAAGTGTAGAAACTCATTCAAAATTTGCAGCAAGATCCCAATACATTTGATGCATTTAGCTAGAAAAATTAGTCATTATGGTACAAAGATCGCTTATATCTTTGTAACAATTCCCAACTAAAAAAAATTATTTTTTTGAAATTTCACACCTCCCCCTTAGGAGGGCACTCAGAATTTTTATAAAATTACCACGGAGTCAAGAAGGAATTTTTTTGGTATGGCCCTAAATGTGATATTCAAAAGTTTGTGGAGAAATGTTTGGTTTTCCAACAAAATAAAGTTGAGACAATTAAGACCTCGGGTTTGTTACTACCTTTATCCATTTGAAGTCGATGTTAGGAGGAAGTTGCAATGAATTTTATCACAAGATTACCCAAGTGCGAAGGAAAAAGTGTTATCATGGTGGTAATTGATAGACTTACCAAGGATGCACACTTTTATGCATTATCTCATCCATTTAAAGCTAGTACATTTGCTACTGCATTTATGGAAATAATTCAAAAGCTACATGGAAAGCCAAAGATTATTGTAAGCAACAAAGATCCAATTTTCACTGGAATTTTTTGGACAAAATTATTTTCTTGTCTGGGTACTCAATTAGCTCATAAATCATCTTATCATCCTCAATCTGATGGAAAAACTAAGATAGTGAACAAATATTTTGAAGGATATCTTTCTTTCTTTGTATCTTATAAACAAACACAATGGGTCAAGTGGTTACCTCTAGTTGAATGGTGGTATAACACTTCCTTCCATACTGTAGCAAAAAAGACCATATTTATGGCACTTTATGGATATCATCCATTTTCCACCACATTATCTTTAAGATAAAATTCTAATGTTCAAGCAGTGGAAGATCACATCGAGCATTAACAAAAAGTTCTCTAACTCTTAAAGGATAACCTCACTTTAGCGCATAATCGAATGAAACAATAGGCAGTTCAGCATCGTAACAAAATAAGTTTTGATGTAGGCGACTGGGTATTTTACGGCTACAACCATACATACAAATATCCCTCAAGAAAGCTAAGAAGGATAATAAATTATCACCAAAGTACTATGGTACTTAGAAGGTGTTACAAAATACTGATACTATGGCATACAAATTGAAGCTACCCACATCTTCCCGATTGCACCCATTTTTCCATATTTGATGCTTAAAGAAGGTTATAGTTGAAAAGGTCCCAATTCAAACAATATTTCTAGAACTTGACGAGGAAAGAAAAATCATATTGGAACTTGAAGCAGTCACGGAAACAAGAACTCGACAACTAAGAAATCGATCAATTTAAGAGTATCTCATCAAGTGGAAGAACTTACCCATTGAATATTCTACACGGGAGGATGATAATTTTATACAAAAGCATCCAAAACTACTCAAGCATTGAGGGCAACATTTTTTTTTGAAGAAGAAGGGCATGTTAGGTTCCTACAATACTAGTGTAGCCCCTTCTTGTTATTGTTTTGCCCATGTAGTCCCCATATTGTTATTATCGTACCCCATAGAAGCCCATTATTATTATTGTTGTACCCTTACATTATTATTGTTATGTAGGCTCTGATTATATTGTGACCCCTTAGACTCCTATATATAAAAAGGAGGTTCTGTCATTTGAATCATCCAAGAATTATTCATTTATGTAATGTAAAGGAGGTTTCCCCCTCAAAGAGGATAATTTTTAAGTCATTGATCTATATATTTCTGGGCTAGTTACATAAAAAATGTAAATTTTGAAACGAGATCTGTAAACTCAAAACGAGAATTCTAGCAAAAAAAAACCCTAAAAAACATGAAAATAGCCCAAAAACGAAAATTGTGTATTTAGGAACGATGTTTTTGTGTGTGTTAATTTTCATCATTTTTTAAAAAATGGTAGTAAAACCAATTTTTTTATGCAAAATAAATGAAAAAACACACTAGTGTTGTTGGTATAGTAACATTTTTATTTTCCGGGTACAATTTCAATATTTTTTAGTGATGGCGTTAAAGATAAGATAATGGGATCGGAAACACATTAAAATTCCAACAATTTTCATCCATGTCATTAAACATATAATACCGTGACACTAAAAATTCCTAAAATTCTAATTGTTTTCAACCATAATATTAAAGATAAAACGAAATTGACAAATTTTCAACCACATAATTAAAAAACTTAAATTTTTCAATATATTTCAACCATGACATTATGAATAAATTATACGACTAAATTAATCAAAATATCAATACTTGTAGATTGAATGAAACATAAATTATTTCTGTAAGTTATTATTGCATTGTGGATATTCTAAACAAATAAATTCATCATAATTAAAACATAGAATACAACAAACATAAAAATGACTTGTAACCTCATATAAGGTCATATGGAAGTTAAAATATTTATTTCAAGTTACCATGCAAACAATATTTATATAAATTGTCTTAAATAATTATTCAAAATCACTCATATGTTCTTGCACACCATCATAATTCACATATTCAAACGAATGACTGGATGTAGATGAAGATGTTCCATATTCTTCTTTTTTATCAACTAGTGCCCCATCTGAGTCAACATGCATGCCCACCATTTCAGGTTTCAAAAGTCTTCTAGATCTACGACTGGGTTCAAGAGACACCCATATCAAAATTGTTTTTTCTGGTAGCAAGTTCTTCAGAATATCTATATTCTTGAAGCAAAGAGTTCCTGTCTTTGTTAAATTGAAGTGATAAACAATTATATCAACATTATCCAATTTTAAGAGGTCCGTGCGGTGACGATTTATATTTGTACCCTTTATTTTTCTCTTTCTTCCAAAATCTTTATCAATTACCATCTCTGGCTTATACACACCATTAAATGGGTGTGTATTTGTGACATACCAATGTACTTCAACACCTGAAACATCTCCATTTTCTTTAATGACCTTTATAACCTTGGCAACCCAGAAAATGAACCCTCCTTAATATATTGTATTGAACCCCTATAAAGGTCTTCCATGGCTTCACATTGTGCATGAGATCTTCTAGAACTAATATACATTTCTCTTTCTTTTACCTTTGAAGAATTAATAATACCTTGAGATTGTCATTGTTCAACAATGTTTCTTTCCACAAGTTCATTTCACACATTTTGTGGCCAAATAAACGAAGTCTTCAAAAGTATATCTTCATTTGTTGATATTGAAATGATATCACTCTAAATATTGAAAAAAGACTCCCACCAAACTGAATCAACAACATCAAAGTACTGATATGTATATCCAATATATTTTTTAATTTCTTCCAGGCATTCAAAATAATTTATATTGCTCTTCTTCCTTTGTGCATTATGAACTTCAACAACTAATTGTAATAACAATATATTTGACGCAAATATTGAATGATTTGGAATGAAGCTAAAAAATGCCAAACATGATGACGACGCCCATTCTACAGTAGTTGAATACTTCTTGCCCCATATGATTGTTTTCCCCTCAATTATTTTGATATGAAATTCATGTTGGAAGATAATGTCATTAATTTGTTCAATGCATTTCTCCTCACCATGCCATCCTAGAATACACCTTTGCATGTCAGCAATTTCTTCCAACACATGAAAAATAGGTTATGGCATGTATGATTTCCTAATACATTCAATTAATGATGGAAAGCTCCCAACATCCTTTCTCCTCAATGTTGCTAAAAAATGACTGAAAATTTGATCAATATGGTCATGAATGTGCCCAACAAGAAGGAAACCAACCTTTACCTTCTAAAAAATTCTCAATTAAACAAGCATGCTTAGATATCCAAAAACAATCTAATTTTTATTTTAATGACAAGTGTTGTCCAATTGTAGATATAAAAATTCAGGAATATTACAAGACTAATGAGAAAGCACATCATGGATTATGGTTATTGTCTGATTTGCATCATTATGAATATTTGGAATTGTGAAGTAAAACCTTATTGACATTTTCCCATTGAATACCATACAACCGACCAAGTGACTCTAAACAAAATTTTCCTCCAATAAATTTTTAGGTGTGTGAACAAAATATGGTAGAAGTGTTCTTCTGATTTATACCATGAATTATCAAACCCAAATATTTATTTGAATTATCATAACACTTATTTCGATTCTTGTACACCTCTTTCTTTTCACTTGTTTGTTGTTTGTGATGCTCTTGAATTGCTTTGACAATGGAATATACACATAACATAAACGAAACCTATTAATAAATACATTTTCAATTTCATGACTATACAATTTTTGAAAATAATGTTATGAATGCTTACCTATTTCTACCCCTTGAACTTTATCCCTTTTTTATTTAATAGAAAAACAAGTAATGCAAACCCCATCCTTGTTTTCTTAGGAATACATATAATATTTAATTATTTCCTCCACATCTTCACAAAATATTGATATGTAATAAAACTACCATTTCCTTCAACACCTTCTACATATTCTTTGTATAAGTTGTAGATTTCTTGTATTGAGAAATTATGAGGAATATGTATTGTTTCTCTATTTGGAAAACACTCTCCATGCTTTGAAAATAAGTCTTGCATCCATGACATTGCAGTATTTTCTAATGTCCCAAACTCTCATCTATGATGTACTTCTGAATAAAATGTGGGATATTTTTCAAAATTTTCTTGGATTCTTGATAGACAAAAGTTTCCAATTGAATGAAACATTTTGAAAGCTTTTCTATAGAGCAATAAAGGCCCAATATGATAACCATAAACTGACAATGTAGATTACATGCATCGCACTAAATATAAATTTTACATGTTTTTATTCATTGAAAAATATCTCTTCCTTTTCTCCAATGCAAACTTGAAATCTATATGTTTCAAGCAATCCTTTTGACAACATTCACTTGAAATGAGATCAATGCTAGAACTTCTTCTTGTGAGCTATTCTGCTCTACCCCTTTTATAACTATAACATCTTGGATTCATACGAAAAGGTCTACTCCTAATCCTAGATAAAATATTTGTTGGCAATGTTTTCATCATTTCATCATCCTCTTTATAAGAATTTCCATCATCATTAGGAGGAATATTATCCTCACTATGATCATTTTGAGCATAGTGAGGAAATTGGTATCACCATCATTGTTTGAAAAATATTCATTACCATCCTGAGTTCTAGGAATTTTTTCACTATCATCATCTGTGCTTTTGAAATACTGACTTGGAGGATATTTTTCTTCATCATCATCCCACTCTTCATTAATTCTACCCTCATAGTCCTTAGAATTAGGACTAAGTGGAAAATTTGACTCTCTATTTATCGAAAATGCTTCATCTTGTGCTTTGTAAGTGCTACTCTCATAGTCCTTAGCATTAGGACTAAGTGGAAAACGTGACTCTCTATTTACTGGAAATTCTTCACCCTACCCTTCATCACTGTTGCTCTCATAGTCCTTAGGATTATGACTAAGTGGAAAATGTGACTCTACATTTACTGAAAATTTCCCATCTTGCCCTTTGTCATTGTTGCTCTCATAGTCCTTAGGACTAAGACTAAGTGAAAAACGTGACTCGCTATTTACTAGAAATTCTTCATCCTGCCGTTCGTCACTACTTCTCTCATAGTCCTTAGGATTAGGAGTAAGTTGAAAATGTAACTCATGATTTATTGGAAATTCTTCATCCTGGCCTTCGTCACTACTGCTCTCATAGTCTGTAGGATTAGAACTAAGTGGAAAATGTGACTCTTTATTTATTTGAAATTCTTCATCATGCCCTTCATCAGTGCTCCTTTCATAGTCCCTAAGGTTAAGACTAAATGGAAAATTTGATTCTCTATTCCTAGTGAAAGAATTTTCGTTATATTCATCAATATGAATAGAGCTATTACGTGATGAAAATGTTGATGCTTCACAAAGAGAAACTTCACTATCAAAAGAATCTATGACTTTCAAACATAATATGTTGAATGATACAAACATACTCTCTCCCAATAATATATAACTTAAAGAATGAAAATTTCCCTCCAAAGTTCTCCCCCCCCCCCAACAAACTTTTGACCGAAAATTTCCCCTCCAAAAGATTTGCTTGAAGTATTTCCCTCCAAAATTTCTTCTAGAATTTATTTGAAAAAATTCTACTAAAATTTTCTCTTGAAAATTTAGACCCTAATTTCCATTCAAAATTTCCACACAATTTTCGTTTAATACATTCCTTCAAAATTAAACTAAATATTTTACTTAAATTATATATATGCTTTTTCTAATTTTATTTTTAATACCACATTCAAGAAGCGATAAAGAAATTCCATAATTTCTGCTATATAATAACTTTTGTTGTCACTAGTCCTCACATCACATCAAGACTTCTCCAGGTTTCGTTAAAAAGCTTGGAGCGATTTTGTGGAGAAGCTACATTTTCATCAAGAATATATTCAACGAGAGATTGTTACATTTCAAAGGTCGCTTTTCCTTCTACTTTGACCATTCAACAAGGAATTTGGGGAAAATAGTTCGTTATATACCGACAAATAATTTATTTATTTATTTTTATTTTTATTTTATTTTATTTTATTTGTCTTAGGAAAATCAATTTATTTATTCGAAAATTAGGAAATTGTTGAAACAAGGTAGACTTAGGTTCAAATCCCACTCAGTATAGGTCTTTAACCCACATAGCTTTACTAGTAGTTATGTGTCAGTTGGGTTGTTAGGTTCATCGAGGATACCAGAAAAAAACCCATTCCATTAATATTTTTTTTAACATTTCGTTAGCGAAATATGCCCGTTGTGTTGCAGGTGCACAATGGCCCTTTAACGGGTAGGGGGCTGATCCAGATAATTGACCCCCTACCTTCTAGGGGTTCGATGTGCCTCGGGCGGGCGGGCCCACCGACAGCTCCTTGGCACATAGGGGATCGAGGAGAAAATGTTAAAAAAAAAAAATGGTTTTGAAGGAATGGGATTTTTTTTTGGTGTCTTGGATGAGCTTAATAACCCACTTGACATGGGTGTTTCTATGCATGTTTATGGTGTTTTTTAGTTTTTAGTTTAGTTTTGTTTCTTTACTTAAGATATTGATTTTTTTGTAATTTATTGTGAATCTTTCTAGACCAAAGACAACAATTACATCATCTAAAGCTGCAAGTGGACCCTCAAAAAATATTGTTGAACAAAATTGACCTGAGCTAATGAATAAAAATATAGCATATGGCTCCTCAAAGGAAATTAAGTTGATTAATACTAGAATAAATCACAAGAAGTGAAGTATACATGATACACGAACTGCCGTGGATATTCCACTGGACAGTTCGTCACAACAGATCTGATGATATTATATTAAAAATATGAGATTCTACACTATTACTGTTTTATTAAACTTTAAGATCTATATATTTAGCTGTAATTAGTGCATGCATGCGAATATAAATTATGTAGAAAAATAGAGAACAAGAAAATAATCTCACACACACATAATACATAAGATATGCTCTTTGGGAAAACCTTTTGGGAGAAGACCCAGCTGAAAGGTGAGGCCACTTCGCTCTTTTTCTCTATATGGAAATATGGCTGCAGGTACAAAGAAGTAATGCCTGTGGCTTGTGGGCTGCTACAGTGGACTGATCCTCTTTTTTTGCTCTACCTCCTATCTCTCTTGGCTATCTTTGCTCAGATATGGAACAAAATGCTCTCAAAAGAATAGAATACCTCTTCCTCATAGTGGCCTGGTTATAACACAACTTGATAGCCTATTAGTGGTTAAATTTAACTACAACAACTCTTAACTAGAGTTACAAAATAGATTCTTCTAGAGTCTTTTACATCATAAACATGTCGCTAGACCCTTTTCCAAGAATAATGGGGGTTGACACAACATCTTCTCAAACTATAGGTGTGAAAACAGGAAGGTCAATTTCTAAATGGCATAAATTTTGCATATGGACTCCGATTGACGCGATTCTTGCGTTGATGGAAATATCTTTGTCTTTAAAATAGCATGAAATGATCCAGCATTAAGGGAAAAATTTTACCCCCAAAAAACTTTGTTTGAAGCCTCAAAATGCTCCCAGAAGGTTTCAGACCCCATTTTGCAAAACTGGGTCCTACTAGTAAAAATGGTCCCATGAGCTGAATCCTTGACTTCTTCCACTCCAAATGTATTTAGATGGATGAAAAATAATATAATGATCCAATCTGTATCCATACAAATTTTTCATTGTATGTGAAAGATAGAGAAGGCGAAGAAGATCTCTAGATATATCTGTATGCTGGTATGATTTACGATGATGGATGTTATGAGGTGTTGGGAAAGATACTGGAGATATGGTTGATGTTAGATATTGAAGTTGTTTATGTACTTACAAAAACTCCCAAGTCACATGAGAATATTAGATATCGTTTTGCATTGTCGATGTATGACACGACAAAAGATTCTACAAGGATATGTAAACAAATAGTCAACGACATTGCACAAAACATTGTAAGTATTCTTATTTATATTTATGTGTTTCACGTTATTGTAACTGTATCATTGTATTTTCTATAACTTATTTATTATTGACATCTTATATTTTGTTTGACAAAATTTATCTAAGGGTCTTTCAATTATGTTGGGGGGGGATTTATTTTATAGAGCGAGATATTATGAATGTTGTGAGCAATTTCTACTCAAGGTAAGAAGAAGATATGCTAAACAAACAAAATAAATTACTTCATTATGCTACAAGACTACATACAAGGGATCAACATATAATTCCTATAGTGGATCAATCTAGTAAAGCTAGACATGTTACTTTTGAATATGAAGAAGTTGAAGTTGAAGTTGAAGAATATGTTACCATTACTGAGGATGAGATTAAAACTGATGTTGGAAATGAGAAGAGCCATAAAAGACCAAAGACAAAAATGTCCAAGAATGTCTCCCTTTTAGTTGATGATCAAGAGATTGCTTATGTAAAAGAAAATATGATAAATGATAGGAGGAAGAAATTAAAAGTTTATCATTTTGAAAAAAATCATGGGTAGAAGTGAAGATCCTAGTGAAAATTCAAAAGGAAGCATGGAAATCATTACACCAGGAGATAATTTAGAGGATGTAATTATTGAAAAAAAATGCCATTTGACATGAGTTGATGAAGACAAACTTAATTGAGGGTGGTCCTACATTTCAATTTAATGTAAAAAAAATCTATAAGCCAAATAAAGGACTATTTAAATATCAAATTAGAAAGCCAAACCACCTATATGTTCACAACTTGAAAACATTGATGAGATACAATCCATATGCACATGTGTATGATTATGTGTAGCTTGTTGATCCAATTAAAGTTTCCAACAAATAAACATTTGATAAGACAAGATGTTTTGAATACAAATATTATGGACTTGGGGGAAACCCATATGTAGAAGCTCAAAGGAAATTCATGGAGGAATATCCCAATAACCCACGTTTTGAAACAATGAAATGCATCATTTATGTTGATTTAATAGATACATAAGCAAAGTTATTGGCATGGGATCATAATACAGATAATGAGTATAAGATGTCTATGAATTTCATCCAAAGGGAAGTCTAAACCATTGATATGTCCCAGCAATAAATCAGGTCCTGAAATGAAGCTCCTTCCAGAAGATATGATTATCACACCTTAGAGAGCATGACAAGGATTGAAGGATGAAAATATTGTCAAAACAATATTATCTCGTGGGAAGTCAGGTGAATTATCATTGGAAAAGCTATCTTAGGAATTTCAAAAGTAAGTTTGTTGAATTATTTTTACTTATTTCTAGATTCTAAGTTTCTTTTAAATATAACATATTGTTGTTGGTAGTATTTGTTATACATATCATTATATATTTTTTTACTCTATTTATTTAGTCACAAGGTCTATATGAGAATATAAGAACAAATGGTTAAATTGTTGAATGAAGATAGTTGGGATGATATTGTACACAACTACCAAGATTCAAGTTCTACCTCAACACTAAAATATTTTTATCTTGCATTTAAAAAGGTATGTTGATTTATCATTCATATATTATATATATATATATATATTATATAAAGATGAATAAGGATGCAAATGGAGCACCTCATAGTTTCAGAAGATTGATTGAAAAAATAAGATGGAAAGGTTGAGAAAGCAACGTCTTAATAATGTTGAACTTGATCCTAGTCTTACTCATTTCATTTGGAAATGGCTCCAGACTATCCAATATCAAATAATACAAGGTGATTGTGAAGACATTGAAAAAATCATACCTAAATGATCTATTTTTGTATGATTAGTTTTGTTGTGCTAATAACAATTACAGATTTATAAACATGTGTTTGCTTCTTTCTTTTTGTGCTGAGAATTCCTTAGTTGTTGGTGCTTACAAACAGGTAAACCTCCTTAAGTTAAACAAGACATTCATGAGAAAAATAGCTTCAAAAATGAATAATGAACAATAAACATCTACAATACAGAAAACCATCAAAGCGACACATTAACACAATGTTTTGATGAAGGAGTTCACCCCTCCTGGGCTACATCTCCTTGGTGCATCTTTTATGGCTTGGGCCTCTGTGTTAGCTCAATGTGGAAAAAATGATGGTTACAAAGCTCTATGGCTCTTGACACCTACACCAATGTGTTCATAAGGTCCAAATTAGCTAAGAACACTTCTTTCTGATCTTAATTTGATCGAAAATGGAGCAAGTTATGCCTCTTTTAATTTTTCCTAGAAAACCTCTGCTAAATTTGGAGAGACTCCAGTTAAGTTCGCCAAGTTTGGTAGCAATTCCGGATTTGGTGGCTCCACCATAATTTCTGCCAACTTAAAAAATGGTTTAGTTAAGTCTAATCCTGGATTAATGATGCACTAATCGCGCTTATACTTGGCGCTGACCCATGGTCACGTGTTTGAAGGTCGCATGGGGTGGGTCTGGCTCGCAGGGCTGGTTCCCACCACCTCGTCGTCAATCATAACTGCGGCACTACATATATCAAATGTGTGCCTTGTGGTCAGTTGGTAAAGATTTGGAGTGGGGTAGGAGAGGTTGTGGGTTCCATTCCCCCTCCCTTTGCTCCTCATATAATTTTGTCGCCCCATATGTAAAACATTGCCATATTAATAAACTTTGGTTTAATACGACTTTGATATCTCATTAATATA
>APFE030393913.1:57469-84166 GCA_000404065.3 Pinus taeda
AGAGCCTTCTCATACCTCGTAGGGCTAGCTACGAGGTGAAATGGTTTGATGTAGCTTTGAGGTTTGTCTAACTCAGCCTAGGTGAAATCTCAAGTGCTAACAGGATGGACTCTGGCCTAGATGTTATACCAACTTCACTTTCTACCTTATGTGTTAAGAGACATAAGTAATGCAGCCTACCTATACCATTCTATTAGGAGTGCATATTACAGTTGAAGAGAAGACCCATATATAAGTATGCCAAAAACACTGTCCAATAGCATTTGATAAGTGTGGCTCCCTTTTTACTCAAACTTGGTCCTGAAATGAGCCCATAATAATGTATAGATAAGCCTAAACTGATTTCAGCCTCCTGCATATGGAACACATCCCATGAAGGAGACTAAACCGATCCCAACCTTGCCCTCATTACCTTCATTGGAGATCTTCTTTCATCTACGGCTATTTCAGAGAGAAGAATGAGATATGTGTATGTCAAAATGAGGGTGAAATCACTTCTATATAACTCAATGGGGGTCAAGAGACGTGACCATTGGGCTTGATGAGCTTACATAAAGGTGAGGTTGACTTTGATATTTTACCTGTTACAGAACATAAATTCAAAAACCCTTTTCTTCTTATCCAAATTTGACGATCTTTAGGTCAATTTTGGTCCTCTCAAAAAGATGAATTCAATGCCATAATTATCTTCTTCAAAAGACCTGCCTAGAGTGGAATTTTTCCCTCGTTTCCAATTTTAATACTCCCTCTCAACTAGGGAGAATTTCACCTTCCAATCCATTTATTATCATGTCATCCTGTCATCATGCGCCATCTCTGCATCTCATCTCAATTCTGTTGTACACTGATATAGATAATGAAGAAGAATTGATCGAGAGTGAGTCACGAGACCTTGCCACTCTCCACTGCCAAAAGTCAGTCGACATAACCGAGACTTGATCCCAAGTGATCAAGTTGAAGAAACATCATTCATGCTTTCGGAATTCAAATACCATGTATAAGTCTTTTAATAAAGCATACTACTTTTAATGTATAAGTCTTTTAATAAAACATACTACTTTTAATGCTCGTTACTAAACAAAAGTACATGTTGTAAAAGGTGAAGGTTTCATTTTATGCTTATTCTACTAAAGTAAATGATGCATAAGAGTTATGAGTAGAAGGATTTCCAAAACAGCATTCTGAAAACAAAATACATTTACTACACAAAGTACAACACAAGGAATACACATGTCACGATACCATGACTACACAATGCACATACATAGTACCGCATGCCTGCAACACATCATGTATGACATGCACATAATACAACACGTACATCAGTACCATATGTACCACATGGACACAGTACCACCTGTACACTGTAACCACCTGCACAACGTGTGCATAGAATCACATGTACACGATACCACTTGGACAATGTGTACACAATGCCACATGTACACTGCACCACTTATACAATGTGTACACAATGCCACATGTACACACTACCACATGCATGACATGTACATGACACTACATGTACATAGCACCACATGAACGACATGTACACATCACTACCTGCACATAGAGCCACTTTTACAACATGTACACAACACTAAATGCACATAGCAACACTTGTAGAATCATGCACACAACACCATATGTACCTAGTACCATCTGTACAACATGCACACAACACCATAGGTACATAGCACTTCATATCCAACATGTACATGGCACCATACATAGCACTTCATATCCAACATGCGCACAACACCATATGCACAAAACACTGCATATCCATCATGTACATAGCACCGTCTATACTCAGCACTACATGTGAAACATAACATTGCATAAACAACATGTACACACACTATATATACACAACACCGCATGCGCACAACATCACAGATTCAACATGTACAAAATATACAACATATGCACAACAATAGTACCACACATCCAAACCACATTGTCTCTACTACGTAACCTTGCTTCTAGTGTCTCTCTGTCATCCATGCTTATCCTAGCATGCCATGGACCACACAAATTTCATTATGCTGATGCATCCCTTGGTATAACCTTTACATAACATACATATAATATAATCACATAATATCAACTCATAACCACATGATACTGACCTCATAAATTTGTCAAGGCTACTCTTCCAATTAATCCTTGTAGGACCAACAACCTCTTTATGTCATTCACCTGTATAAGTAATCATTCCTCCACAAGAATGATCCTTGAAAACCCTATCAAAATGTGACATAGATACATATATACATACATATATAATCATTAGCATAAAACAATCATCATTATGTCATACAATGACATACATACATGCATACATATATATACATATAAATATTAGCATTGGACAATCATGATCCATGATGACACTGTCAAACACGACATACGTACATATATACATGTATACACATATAAACATCAATGCGATCATGTTTACAACATAATTACCAAATATCATATTGTCAAGGTTAAGAGAATGCCCTTTATGCATGCAAAATATGTGCAACATCGAGAACAAAAATTCCCAACATAGACAAGGCACATGAAGCCTCATATCCATTTACTTCATCTTTCATGTTATCTTTCTCATGACTATCCTGCCACTGTCCATTTACACCAATGGACCAAACCAATCCAACCGACTGTCATAGTCTTACCTTCCGCTATGCTTACTTATGCACAAAGCTTCATCTGAATCTTACATTACCTTTCAGGTATCCCACAGCTCTCTCCAAACTCCAATAAATTTCCTCTTTCCCAAACAATTCCCAAGACTCAAAACATAAAAGGTAAGACAAGAACAAACAAGAAGAAGACCATGAAAATCAATAACAACATGACTCCACAAACAAACTGGTATAGCCATACACTAAACATAAACAAAGCCGCAAATCAAGCACAACAAATCACAAAGACCAAAAGCACAATACTAACTTCAAACACCATCACTCAATCCCCATGGTTCCCAAGGAAAGCTCAACCCGAGCCTTCTTCAATATTTCATGGTGGTCTCTTGCCATGCAATCCCCCGCATCATACTACCATGAACACATAAATGTTATTTCATAAATGAATATAACCATACACCATATACCTTATATTTTTGTGCCAAGCACATTTCCTTGCAGCTTAATACACCCATGCCATCTCTCAAGGGACTCCAACTCCCTTGACAAATCCACCTATAACTAGAGACTAGCTAATATACCTGTCAAGTACATATTCATGACTATAGCACATATCCACATAATGTCAGACAAAATCAAGGTTAAGAATATTTCCTACGTGTGAGGCACTCATTCATTTAGAATTAGGGTTTCCAAACATAGCCAAGGGAATTATTGCCCAATTCCTTTCCTTTACCTTTTTACCTTGATGTAATCGAGGCTTACTATGTACTATCAAATCACCCAACTGTTAGTTATATAAACATATCAACTATTACCTTGTCATACTAATACCAAGCATGTTTCCTACAACTATTTACCCATGTCAATCACACACTCCAAATATTAAGACAATCATATCTATCAATTTGAAATCAACCTTTACAAACAGTCATGTTATAATCCATAGTCATTAGACATAATGCTACAACTGTCACCTACTATACTCAAGTACATATCAATAGCCTCAACACATATGTGTTAGTATAATCATGTCAAAACAATATCATTGGAACACATACTCGTAGTATGCAACTCATCAAACATTCAACCAACTTTCAAACATGCCATGTTAAATAAATCAACTAGATGACATAATAGACACCAAACACTCAACACTAAATAGATGACATAATCAAGAATGAAACACCAAGTATACTACATAAGAAAACTCATACCTTAGTGTACCTCAGGGGAGTCTATCTTGTCTGCATAATCAATCTAGTTAGCAAGATATAACTTTATAACATGTCAACTCAAATATGTATAAGATCATGATATCCGTAAGACTAAATAACTAACATGTTCACATCATAAACTCATAAGCATTTATCATTCATGCATAACAATCATATATGTATGATCAATCTAGATTAGTATGACACCATATCACAAATATGTCGGCGCATACATAAATATCGCAACCATAACCATCTACATAGGTCAAACTAGGTTAAAAAAATACGTATAACATCAACATATTATTCTTATAACCCTAATCACCAAGTTAACTAACATATAACAACAAGTTAACCCATAGCATACTCATCAACAACATATAACATGATCATCAAGTTATATAACATAAAACAAAAATAGTAATTCATACAACCACAGTTTATTATCATTCATGACTATCTGACACATGTGTTTGTGACTATACTAATCAACTATCATCTATCATGTACATAACCATAGCATTAAAATACATGTACATAAACCTAATGTATATAACCTTAGTGCATATAACAATTCTGAACCTACATACCTACATGCCCAACATACAAACTTGTATGACGACATGCTCTTGCCTCAAGGTCCAATGCTACAACTTCACTTTGATGATTTGCATCTCATGTTCTATCTCAACCAACACATTAGCATCATAACAACCAATAGCACCATGATGACCTAAATTTTCATGCAATGACTTCACAAGGATTTTTGACCTACTATTCATGCATAACTATAACCAAGACTAGACATGTATAACAACTACATATAGACATATAACACGAGTGCAAAACCATATACACACCATTCTAGCTAGAGTCCAATCATCAATGCATGACCATATCAACTACACAAACCATGACCTCATGCATGACAACAACAACCACCTCACATGAATTTGATAGCACATGAACACTGACGTTCATATTAATTCATAATCAACCATACAAACATGAAGACATACTCCACAACAACACCTTCAAACTTCACATGGTGACATCAAAAAAACCATGATCAGCACCATGCAAATGAAACAATCACATAGATTACATGCATAAGGAACACATATGCAACGAACATGAAAGCATGATCAACACACAACCTAAGGAGAGTGCAATCACACTCTGATACCACTCTATAACACCCTCCTCCCACATCTACCCAAGCAACAACCCGATCGAGGTAAACATGTGACAAGATGTCACTATGATATGATTTGACCTCCTAAGTCACGTTAAGGAAGTGAAACTGACGTAACACACCATACAGAGATTCAACATCAGCTAGAGGACCCTTAGAAACCAATCTAATACTGTAGACAACTTTTCCTTGGGTTCCAATGAGCTTTTGGACCACTTAAGCCTCAGTCACTCTCATTCTATAAGCATGATAGCGTTCAGAAACCCAAAGTCACTCTTACAAGCTTTCCTTCCAAGATCTAGAGACTCAATTTTCCAGTGCTATGCCAACGTCCCCGGGATTTGAGCCACTTTTTCAAGCCCAGATCCTACGTCACCGCCAAGAAATTCATGACACCTTCAGAACAGTAAAATAACATGGAAATGGCAGTACTAAAGAAAATTCTTGAATCAAACCTTGACTGGACCCCTACTAGCCATGATAGGCATTTCGTCAAACATATCATGAATATGTAAACTATAGATGTAAATAACATATTTAGCATAGGAGTCTCATATTTATCTGAGATTCGCCATGAAGTATTCATGCCTCAATACATTAACTGCCATTCCATTCGTTAGACCATAGATACATTTTTCATTCATATACAAGTAAAAATATGATGAGATCCATACATAGTAGCTATCATAAAACATATACATAACCAACATAATAGGGACAAAAATATCAATGAAATCACAACCATATACACCACATATAATCCATCATAATACTCATAAATACCAAGAGAAATAACCTTTTATTAATGATGGAAAATCCAAACTCAATATGGGACTTCCACGTTCGACCCGACCGTAGAATGGATGAGCCAAGTATCTCTTTAGTCATTAATCCTCATGCCATATTCCAAGCATGAATATGGGATCTCATATAACACATCAATGAAAAATCATCTAGGGCTTCCAGAGGCCATCCACCTCAACCCATCAAACAGTGATTCCACCCCATGGTCAAACATCAAAAAACCATCATCAGATTGGCCTCTACCCAAGCTTTCCAGGGCTCCAGAGTGTTTGTTCCAACCAAGGTCCAGGACTAGTAACTCAACCCATAGCTTATATCGGGCTCCAAAGTGTTTCTCCAACCAAGGCTCTAGGACTAGCAACTCAACCCATAGCTTGTAAAAGGCTCCAGAGTGTTTGTCAAACCAAGGCTCCAAGACTAGTAACTCAACCCATCAAGGGCTCCAGGGCATTTTTCCAACCAAGGCTATAGGAGTAATAGTTCAACCCAAGCTATTATAGGGCTCTAGAGAGTTTGTCCAACCAAGGCTGCAGAACTAATAACTCAACCCAAGTTGTTACAAGGCTTGAGAGTGTTCATCCAAACAAGGCTCCAGGAACTATTAACTCAACCTAAGCTAAGGAAACATGAGAGCCAATAAAAAACACAACAAGGAAATAAACCCACAAACTCCATGGTTACCCAGGAAATGGAAAGGCTAGGCAATTCACTATCAATCCAAGCAATTTTGCATGCCAATGATAGATCACAATCAAGAAACCACATGTATGTGCCATGCATTTCGAAACTAGTGAGGAAAACATACATGCAACTCTATGCCTGCAATAAAATCCCACTGTAGTTGCTAATCATGATGTCCTCTTGCGTGTTCCTTCTCTTACTTTGCTTTCTTGCTCCAAGAATCCAAGTATGCCACACCCTCCAAGAGTGCTCCAAGAAACTGTAAGTCTCCAAGAATATGAGAGAAGAGAGACAATAGAGCTCCACCAAAACATATCAAAAGGTTGAGCCAAAAGCTTACACTAACTAAGAGTTTTCCAACTGATCCTCATACTAATTTTTATTAATGAGGCCTCTATTTTCTTCATCTTCCATTATTTTCCTTCATTTTCCTCCTCACATGCAACCTGTGACCTTTCACCTTCCTTTTCTCCTAATGTCCTTTATTTTCATAAATAAAATTCCAATAAATGCCTCATGCTTTTCCAAAGCCTTAACCATTTCCTTTGCCAATTTTCTCTAGCCATAATAAACTAGATCAACACCCACAAGGATTTCTCCCCCACCATTCAACTTAGAATATGTGTCCCATCAACCTTGGACTTATATATTTTTTACATGGATTTTTAACCAAGGTTGTTACAATATCTTTGGACTAGAAAATGATGGGAAGTTCGGGATGGATGGCCCAAAACCAACCTAGCCTTCCCCTGGGTCCAATATTTTCCCATTATTTCCAATGCATCAAACTCTAACTATAAAAACACAAAAAACCATCCCCTAATTAATAAATGGAAGTTTAGGGAGTAACCGAGAACCAACTTCCAACTATCATTAATCAATGAATTTAGTAAAGTCAAACCAACAAAATTTCCTAAAAAATCACCCTATAACTTCTCTCTCAAGGAGTGTTAGAATCTCCTTTAAACCTATGTCCACACCAATTACCATGGCTTTGCCTTTATGAGCTCTCAGAGGTTTCTTTTGGGCCTTATATGGGTTAATAGAACAAGGGTTAGTAGAGAGTGGAGAAGGCTTAGCATCACCCTGCGCTGAAGAATTTGAAGACTGAGGTGGGAGATAAGAAAATTTTCCACCTTTACTACGCTCGAAACATTCAATGGTTGGAGACAAAGTATCATGATGTAGTAATGGAACAAACAACTCAAATTTGTCTCAAATTATATCTTCAAGCAATCAAAACCTTTCGCCCAGATACATAGTGTCCTCACTGTAGTCCACCTCATCAATTAACATATTTGTAGAGGTCCAAAATTAATATTGCCACTAAATCCTCTCGTTGCAAAAACCCTAATGCAAGATACTTGTGATATGAAACATAGATTAGCATAAAAGTAAACAACCATGATTCTGGAAAGAAGGTGAAGAATCCATGTAAAAAGACATTCACTGCAGCTTGAAAATTCAGTTTTTCACACCTCATACTTCCTTGTCACACATCTGAAACAATATTGAGTACTAACAAATCATAGAGCTTCGTATGACTCCCCATATGTGTGTGTGTGTGTGTTTGAAAGAGTAACTTTTTCATAATTTAGTGCAATTCCACTTTCAAATGAATTAATGAAATCCCATTAGAAGGAAATTATTTAAAAACTTTGTAAACAATGACTTACAATATTTTTAAGGAAATTGTAATAAAACGCATTAATATAAACAAGCTAGTAATAAAATACATCAGTACTCATCAACACTCTTCAACATTGTACATCAATACTTATCAATACTCTTGTGACACCCAAAATGAATGAGTTAAGATTATTGGAAGATATGGTGCTTGGGACTCATTGTCCCCTTGTTGGTTTACTACATGATTGATTATGATTTACTTAATATGGAAACTCATTAGGTGATGATTTTGTATATGTGTTTGTTGGACTATCAATGGTAGGTTGAGACCTGGATGAATGATGGGGAATCAAAACCCATTTTTAGTGCTCATGCTCCAATTAAGGTGACACGATAGTCTAGAGCTTAGGAAGCCATGGGGAAGGAAAAACTTGTGAAAATGACCTCCAAAGCTAATTTGAATAAAAGGGTAAAAGGAAAAAGGATTTTTGAACTAGAAATGAGGGACTTATAACCCGCTCATTTCATCAATATAGGTCCTTGTGGAATTGTGTCCATGTCACTTCACCAACACATCTCCTTATGGAATTGTAATGTGATTCTTGTTTGTACCATCATGAGAAGATCTTTGTCTTCATTATGGATAACATGTATCTATTATGTATGTAAGTCAATGCAAAACTACTCTAGAACACTGTTTAGGATTAGTGAGATGACTTATTATTTGGTATAAATTGCAAACAATAAACAATTAATAGTGCCAAATAATAAGCAAGGCTATGCAGCTTTGAGAACTCAGTCTTTAGCGCAACTCCTTTGCACTTTTTTTCCCAATTAAACTAGATCTCTCAATATGCTCAATGCTAAGACATCATCAAGGTATCGTGATTTGGTGTGTATGTTTAGTTTTGCTTCCAATGGTTTGATTAAGGAATTATAGACCTCTTCAAATTGTTTAATGCTTTAGGCAAGATTGCCTAACTATTGGTGCCAACTACTGATGAAACTTGTTAGGTCTAAACACCAACCACCAAAATTTCTTATGCACAAGGTACATAAATCTATGATTAATGCAACCAACCTGGCATAATAATGAAATTCCATTCGAAATGCAAATTGTAATGTGGATTCTACTTATCAAATATCTAAAGCCAACATTTTTTCTTTTGTTTATAAATGGCCCACTCTATTGATGAAATTGTTGAAAACTTAGCGAGTGAATGCCTTTTAGCTTGTGCCTTAGCCAATGAATACCTCAAGTTAGTCTTTCTCTAGCATGAGTGTGAGCTCATGAGTTAGAATTTAGTTACAATGAGTTTATTTCCAATTTGCTGGAATAATCATCAAGTTTGCATGTGTGGTGTTGGAGCTTTCGTTATGTGGAGCCTTCTTCAATTTGACTACATAACAAGGTGGTGGTTACAAGTTCAGTTAGAATGAGTTAGTTTTCAATCTTTATTGGAGAGAGAACGAGTTAAGACTCTAAGTGTTGATTGGAGAGAGAATCAATTAAAATCTCAGTTAACTCGCAATCAAAAATTGAGCTTCTAAATTGAGCTAGGCCTACTTGCATGCTTGAATTGGGTATATAAAGAGGAAGACGAAGGCACAAGATCATAACAAGTTTTTGAGATCAATCTTTGTGTGTGTACGTAGATTTGAGGAGCTTGTGCACTAAGAAATAGGAGGCACAAGTGTGCAAGGAAATAGGGACTTGCACTAGAAAATAGGAGCCAAGATTTGCACTAGGAAATAGGAGGATTTGCGCAAGGAAATAGGGGCTGCTAGTGCACAGGGAAATAGGAGCAAGGATTAGGTATTGCAAGGGAAAGACAAGGCTATTGAGCGAGGAGAACAAGATTGTTCCCAGAGATAAATTGTTATTTGCAGGAAGCAACATGTATGTAATAGATCCAATTGCTCAAGATAAATCAATAAAATACCACAACAAAGAATGAAAGTTTTCCCATTTTGGTTTCCTTGGTAAACAAGCATGTCAATTTGTGTGTTTGTGTTTTTATCTCTCTATTATTTTCCACTGCTTATAAATTGTTGAGAAAATTTGTATCTTGGTGAAAGTAAATTTGGTTTCAATTTTCAGTGATTCATCTAAGTAGTTGCAGAGTTTTAAGAGAAAATTAACATGGTATCAAAGTAGAGATCAACATAAAAACCAACACCAAATTGTTCAGTAAGTGAAGAGCGTAGTTTAAGTAGGAATCTTGCGCTAGAGTTTTGAAGATTAGTTTTTGGATAGAAGAATGATGTTCCAAGGACTAAGGGAAGATCAGGGAGCTTCAAATTTCTCCTCATGGTAGGAGAGGATCGCAACGGTTTCAAAAGATAATGGGGTGTTAATGTTTGTGAAGAATCAAATAGTTCCACCTCAAGATGCCCAACAGTTAATCCAACATAACAAGAATGAAACCAAGGCCATGACTATCATACTTGAGGGGTTTAAGTACCATATTGTCCCTCATCTCCATGGGAAGAAAACATATGAGATGTGGAAAGTCATCTTGGATATGTACTAGGGTTCTAGTGATGTCAAAAAGTTTGTTTTGAAGGACATGCTAAGAAATATCTTGATGAGAAAAGGAGAGCCCTTCATTACGTATATTTCCAAATTCATTCAGGTTCGGGATGAGTTAGTTGGAATGGGCACTATTGTAGTAGACAATGACCTTGTGATTCTTGCGCTTTTGGGGCTTCAGAAGTCTTGGAAGAATTTCTAGGATGCGATTAGTGGTAGATAGAATCTTCCTGGCTAGGAAAGGTTGTGGCCATACTGTGTTCAAGAAAAAATCCTGAGAGGGACGAGAGCTAGGAGATCAACAAAGATAGGGACAAGGAGAACTTTTCCCTGGTAGACAAATGCAACCAAGTTAAGGGAAAGAAGGGCCAAGGTAAGGCCGAGTCCAGTCAGAAGGGCGAGAAGCATATGAAAGATTTGAGCAAGATCAAGCGCTTCCATTTCCATGAGTTCAAGCACTACGCCACTAAGTGTCCTCATTGGAATAAGGGGTATAGTAAGGATCATATGGTTGAATCAACTGAGGTATATGGGTTTTCTTCTTAGTTTGAGAAAATTTTCTCATTGATAGCTTGCATGGCTAGATCAAAAGGACACAATGTATGGTACATTGATTCTGGAGCATCTTTCCACATGATTGGAAACAAGGAGTATTTCATCTAGTTGGAGGAGAAGGACATATAGTTTCACATTGAGCTAGGAGATGATGACAAGTACATGACTAAGGGAGTTGGTACTATCAATTTTGAGAGGGAATCTGGTAGCTCTCTCCATCTGAGGGATGTCCTTTATGTTCCAAGCTTGAAGAAGAATAGTGTTTCCATGGCTACCCTAGAGGACAAGGGTTATGATGTCATATTTAGCAGAGGTAAGGCTCACCTCAAGCACTTAGCTTCTAGAGTAGTAAACCATATTGGTGTGAGGATGAAGAATATCTACAGGTTGCAAGTGGAGACATGTGCAACCTTGAGTAGCAAGGCAAGAAGTGCGCATAGCAAAGACATGAGAGAACTTTGGCATAGGCGCACAAGACACTTGCATCATGGGGCACTGAAGATCCTTCAGCAGATAGCCACAACACTAACACAATGCATGCTTGATCATCATGATGTGTGCAAGGGGTGCACACTTGGAAAGTATGCCAGGTCATCTTTTTAGGGCTGAGATAGCAGAGCCAAAGCGATTTTGGAGATGGCAAATTTAAACGTATGTGGGCCCTTATCTTCTCCATCTCTCATGAGACACAGGTACTATGTCACTTTCATAGATGACTGTTCCAAGCAAACATGAATCTTCTTTATGAAGAAGAAGGAGGAGGTCTTCTCCAAGTTCAAGGAGTATAAGACCTTGGTAGAAAACCAAATCGGGAAGAATATCAATGCATTGACAAGTGACAATGGCAGGGAATATGTCTCCAATGCTTTCAAAGATGTGTGCACCAAGGCAGACATTAAGAGAGAGATGACAACACCCTGTAACTCTCAGTAGAATGGGGTGGCTAAGAGGAAAAACCGCAACATAGTTGGAGCGGCCAAGGCCATGTTACATGACCAAGGACTGCATGTGTTCTTGTGGGTAGAGGCATGCGACACTACAATATTTCTTTAGAATAGGAGTCCACACGGGGTGCTTAGATGAGTTACACCGTAGGAGGATTTCACAGGAAATAAGCCTAATGTTTCTCACTTCCACATATTTGGAACACAATTTTATTGCCATGTGTCCAAAGGGAGCAGGAAGAAGTTGGAACCCACAGCTGCAAAGGGAATTTTTGTGGGTTACAATGAGACATCTTAGGTGTACAATGTGTATATACCATCACTTAAGAAGACAATTATTGGGCAAGATGTGAGGCTTGAGGAAGACAAAGCTCTGAGGGAATCCTTGGAGCAAGAGAAGATTGATATACCTAAGGAGGAGCTACTCGCTCCCAAGCATGAGCCTCAACTAGTGTTGAGAATCCATTTTGTCCAGATTTTCACACTTTTTGCAGAATAACTCTATACCTATACTAAGTGTTTATAGACATTATTATTTGTTTTACACATTATTAAGTTATTATTTGGAGGCATTTAGAGCTAACAATTATTGATCTATGAACTCTTCTAGTTTTGTTAATTTGAAGAGTATTTAATGTGAAAATTTCATTAATGATAAGCTCTTGTGTGGCAGGTGCTAACATCCCTATACTAGTTGTGCTTGCACCAACATTCCTGCACTAGCTCTGCTTGCACAAATTTGGGGCTTTCATACATTGACACATTTCTAGGCAAATATGAAAGAGGGTTTTGTTCAAAATGGTGTTTGAAAACTTCCACATAAGCTACGATACGCCCAGGTCATGTGGATCTATATTTAGGGAATCATTAATGCTTCAACCCAGAATTCACAACAATTTCCAAACTGCCAACTTTCGTCTCGTTTTTCGTGCAATTGAAGGTGAATGGAGACATTATGAGACATGGGTTTTGGTGTCAGTATAGAAAATTGACTAAGCCTTAGACCGATTTCTAAAATTCGTAATGGTATAAAATTTACATAACAGTCTTTGAGGCAATTTTATAAAAGTAGACGATTTTTCCAAAATTTTAGGATCTCAAATTTCAAACAGTCCATTTCGAGAATGACTTCTAAGGCAATGGAGCTGAACCAGGAAATTCTGAGAGAGGTTAATGTTGAAAAAATAGTAATCTAGGTTTCCTCCAAACAGTTTTCTGAAATTCATAATGGTTAAGGAGATACGCAGATTTATTTGGAGGCATTTTGTTTAAAAACAATGATTTTTCCAGAATTGTAGAAAACAACCAAATTTGGGAAATTCGTGTCAGATCTTCATTCCTTCAATAGGTAAATGGTTGTACTGATATTCTATTGATTAATACCAGTTGGGATTCAATGCCCATGTTATTTTCTAAGGAAACTATCATGTAAAAACAATATAAAAGTGAGGAGTTACATAGGTGTGAAGAGGATATCACATCGTACTTTGTAAATCACATTGTTTGCAGCCTGGAGGATCGATTCTGATTGTGTAGGAGGGGAGGAGCTACGCGTTCACTGGGATGATTTATACGAATTTACTTGGCATTCAATTATGAGTTCTTGTTTCTCCTAAATGTTTTAAGGTTGTGATTTAATTGCTACAAGGGCAATGAGCTGGGTGGTTGGGCCTACTAGCCAGTGCATTACCCCAAGCCTCTTAATTTATTTTGCTGCATATTGTTTTGCATAATTATTAGAAGTATTTGATTTCAATTTACATAAGCTTTTCTTTTCATGATTGATTTTATTTCTGCAAGATTAGTACAAGCACGTGGCTAGTCCAAGCACGCTGCCAATCCAAGCACACTGCTTGCACCAATGCATTTTTGGTTCTGCAATTTCATTTCATAGCTCTTCTTTCAGTCATTTAATTTTCAAATTCATTCCAAAAGCTTTATTTTACTGCTCTGGTTATTTAATTTTAATATCAATGTTTTTGGATGTATTTTCATAAAGGTTGAACTAAAGTAAACGATGAATGTTTTAATTGCGTCTCTTATTTATTAGTACAAAGATTTACCCTGATCTCATTGCTGCATAACAAAGTTTATTTCCAGAACACAATGGTGAAATAATTGTTGAGCAAGAATTCTGGTTAAATTAACTTAACATGTATTCATGATTGCCTTTGAATATTATATGAGACTGATTCCTACACTTTTGCAAGCAAATGCCAGGATCAACATAAGGAAAGATTGTGAATCTTGTTGACAAAACGTTCTCATAATTCTTCATTATAATTAAATCTTGCATATATTAAAAGGAAGTATTTAATAAGATCAAGGTAAACAACACGAAGTATATATTGGTTCTTATTGCCTATTTCTCTTATAACTAAAGTATTGAATTGTCTTTAAAAGAAGGAGTGCATTATTATCTTGATTCTTTTTAAAGCACTCGATCATTTCCTTAGATTAATTAGAATGAAGTTTCCCTGTGATTTCTAGTTTAATTTCATGGTTGCAACATAGCAGTAATTTTTAAGAGGTTTTGCATTCTTTATTTCTTGAATCGCATTCTTTTGAACGGGGCATACATTCCTTTGTCCCGTGGAAAACTGAGGAAGACTTACTGCACGATTCAACTCAACCCAGAAGAGGAACTAGAAGTAGATTCCCGGAGTGTGTTTACTTTTCTTTAAAGAGTCTTGTTTATTTTTCCTTAATGATGCTTCTTTTGAATTTCTTGCACAAGCTTGGTTTTTATTTGACAATTCCCTAAGATTGTATTCTAGCATATATTGTGCTACACCTCTAAGTCTTACGACCCCAGATTGACAAATTAAATGTTGGTGTAAATCTTGCATTTATACCGCCTGGCATTTTGGTGTCATTGTTGGGGAAGCGTTGTAGGATAAGGCCTCAACGATTTGTCATGCTTTTCCCTCTCCTTCAATTGAATTTCTAAACTAATGAGATTCCCCTTGCTTGCTGAAGCATACTGGATGACATTCCCAGAGAGCTCACAAGCCAGGTTTTCCTTTCTCCAAATGAGTGATTTTGTTTACTGCAAAGTGTGATGCTTGATTTGTTTCTTTTACTGCAATTTAGTTTTCATGAGAAATTTTTTCTTTCTGCAAAGTGTGATGCTTGATTTTTTTACGAGCAATTTATTTTACTACAAAGTGTGTTACTTTTTTTTGTTGTTGCAATAGAGGTTATTTAATTTCTGCAAGTGTGATTTCCTTAGTTTGTTCTTTTGTTTGTTCTTTTTACTGCAATTGATCTTTTGAGTTTTTCACATACTAAAAGAAACCCCTGCTCTCAATCCAGGTGCTGACAAGACTTTCCAGCTAGCAGGAAAATGCCAAAAAGTGTGATTATATTCAAAGAACTATCTCAAATTCTGGCAGAAGTTGGGGTCTCTGCTTCACAGAAAGAATACATTTTGGCATCAATTAGAGAGAAGTTTATTCCTTTGGAAGAAGAGACTTATGAAGAACCAAAAGATCTTCCTAGGGAGACCGAGAAGTTATGGATCATGCTTGATGAGGAGAAGCCATCAGAAGTAGAGATTGAAGAACACCAACCTGATCTAACCTGCACTTTAGAGGATGAACAAAGAAAATTGAAGGATTTGCATGATGCACCAGATGTTGCCCATGAATCAAATAACCAAGAGTATATGGATCCCATATAATCTTGGTTTCAGATGACTATCTATATTCATCCCTCCCTTATCATTCAACAATTTGTCGCATCACATTTGTTAATGCAGTTGGTACCTCATGTTCTGGTATTTCTTCGCATATACTTTCTAAATTTGAGCATGAATATGATTATCCTCTTGTTGCACACTTGGTTGCACTGAAAGTCCTCCTATACTTAAAAGGGGGTCTTTTGCTTCTTAGGGTAGAGTAGCGTAGAAGAATAAATAAATGCCATGAATAAAGTTGTTACAACAATGCAATTGTGGTTTTGAATTTCAAAGCATAGCCACTAAAACTATTTTTGATTCACATTGGTTGTTAACACACACATTTATGACAAATCTTGTTGAGTATGATCCACTCTAATACCTCATGATTTTGCAAAAGTAACCATGACTAACCAGTCTAATGAAGTTGTCATCTAAGATATATATTTTTAGTTTCTCTTAGAAGGTACTATTGGAGAGCCCCCTATGGTGGACCACTCTTGTCAAGATCAGAATAAGCTATTCATGAGAACACTAGCATTATTAACTTAAAGAATCTTTCAATCATTATCTCAGATATTTTTAATAAGTCTTTAGGGTAGAGGAACTAGCCAGTAATGATTAGTCATTAAAAACTTTTCACGCCATCTCATACTCTTAAGGATTAGATCTGCCTCTCCACTTATTAAGTAACCTTCAAATTTAATTACAATCAGAGTTTACAAAAATATTTAGGGGAGGATAGGAGGTCTTGGGATGAGCTGACCTACCATGATCATGGGACCTAACATGCATGACATTATTGTGTTGGTCACCAAGCCAGAGTAATGGCTTTCAGCTGAAACGCTGGAAGACAGGAGGTCTCATCACGAGTCGGCCTATTCATCCGTGTTACTTCTTGTGAGTGGCACTACCATCAGCTAGTTATCAAGCCAGGACAATGGCCTTCATCTAATTAAAAAAAAAAAAAATATAACTCTGAATCTGTATCTAGTAAGTGGGACACATGCATTTTGTTGGGTTAAAAAACATCCCTGCCGAGGTTATAGACGCCCGCGAGCAAGAGGGCTATGTCTGTGGTATTAAAGCTAACTGCATACTAAGATTTACTTGGTTATCCTTCTCTTTCCCTGAAACCCATCATTTTATTTCTTAGAAAATGGTTTTAAGATGATTTGAGCATGATGCTTTGAGTTCTATCTTTCAAAAATTAGGAATATTTAATGATGTGGTACCCTTAGTGAAGGTAATTCTTTGTAATAGATTAAAGAGAAACTTAGTTTTTCATTTAGATGACAAAAAAATTCAGAATGTTTGTTGATTGGTCCAGGAAGGTGTCATTTTGTTCTATTTTTGTCTCCCTATTTTGGTATCATAACTCACTTAATTTTTTATGGTATTTAGAGTGATGAATTACTCAGCAACAATTACTCACCAGGTTTTGATGGACAACAATGTGTTTTGATTGTGGTTGCTTCTAAATAAGCACTATGTGACCTAGGTACAAGATTGTTGTATTAGTTGCAGGAATCTTATGGTAATTTTCTTGAAATTGCATCTTTTCAACAAAGATTTGATTTTTTTTATCATAAGTGTTAATAAAACTTTGGACAAGAATAAGAGATCTGAAATATATGACAAGCAGGGAATTCATTTGAAATAGGACAACAGGTATATGATGTCTATCATAAAGGTGTAGCACACTTTTTTTGTAATGTTTGGTACAAAGCATTGCTTTCCTGTACCTGATCTGTTACATTGCAATTTTACCATTTCTGCACTTGATATCTTCATCAGGACTGTAACATGGTTTTAGTTGGCACAGTAATAATAATGTTGCAGACTTAATGAATGTTTTATAAACAATGACATACCAGATATCTTCATATTCCCCTGCTGATATTTTTGCTGACACTTTTTATCGAGAAGCATACATTCCCCCTACCTTCTTCCATGGTTTTATAATCTTATGGTTTGGCTTGCATGAGGACATGCAAGAAGGTCAACGTTGAGCCTCTATTTGACCATATTTTCACATTTTTTGCCGAATAACTCTATACATGTACTAAGTGTTTATAGTCATTATTATTTGTTTTATGCATTATTAAGTTATTATTTAGAGGCATTTAGAGCTGACAGTTGTTGATCTATGAAATCTTCTTGTTTTGTTAATTTGAAGAGTATTTAATGTGAAAATGTCATTAATGATAAGCTCTTGTGTGGCAGGTGCTAACATCCCTATACTAGTTGTGCCTGCACCAACATTCTTGCACCAACACGTCTGCACTAATTTGGGGTTTTCATACATTGACACATTTCTAGGCAAATATGAAAGATGTTTTTGTTAAAAATGGTGTTTGAACACTTCCACATAAGCTAAAATACACACAGGTCGTATGGATTTATATTTAGGGAATCATTAATGCTTCAGCCCCAAATTCGCAGCAGTTTCCAAACTGCCAACCTCTGTCTCATTTTTAGTGCAGGTGAAGGTGAATGGAGAAATTCTGGGACATAGGTTTTGGTCCCAATATAACAAATTGACTAAGCCTTAAACCGATTTCTAAACTTCGTAATGGTATAAAAGTTACATAATGGTCTTTGAGGCAGTTTTATAAAAATACACTATTTTTCCATAATTTTAGGATCTCAAATTTCAAACAATCAATTTTGGGCATGATTTCTGAGGTAATGGAGTTGAACCAGAAAATTCTGAGAGAGGTTATTGTTGAAAAAATAACAAGCTAGGTTTCCTCCAAACATTTTTCCGAAATTCATAATGGTTAAGGAGATACACAGAGTCCTTTGGAGGCATTTTGTTAAAATAACCGATTTTTCCATAATTGTTAAAAAAAGCCAAATTTGGGAAATTCATGTCAGATCTTCATTCCTGCAATAGGTAAACAGTTGTACTAATATTCTATTGATTAATATTAGTTGGGATTCAATCCCCATGTTATTTGCTAAGGAAACTATCGTGTAAAAATAATATAAAAGTGAGTTACGTAGGTGTGAAGAGGATGGCACATCGTACTTTGTAAATCACATTGTTTGTAGCATGGAGGATCGATTCTGATTGTGTAGGAGGGGAGGAGTTTTGTGCTCAGTGGGATGATCCTTGGAGGCGACCACTGGAGCAGCACTTCATTATTCAATGAATTCTGTAATAGGACTTTTATATGAATTTACTTGGCATTCGATTATTAGTTCTTATTTCTCCTAAATGTTTTAAGGCTGTGATTTAATTGTTGCAAGGGCAACAAGGTGGGTTGTTGGGCCCACTAGCCAGTCCATTGCCCCAAACATCTTAATTTCTTTTGCTTCATTTTTCTTTTCATAATGCTTAGAAGTATTTGATTTCAATTTACATAGGCCTTTCTTTTCATGATTGATTTCATTTCTGCAAGATCAGTACAAGCACACGGCCAGTGTAAGCATGTTGTCAGTCCAAGCATGTTGCCTGCACTAGTGCATTTTTGGTTCTGCAATTTCATTTCATAGCTTTTCTTTCAGTCATTTAATTTACAATTCCATTCCAAAAGCTTTATTTTACTGCTTCGATTATTTAAGTTTAATATCAATGCTTTTGGATGTATTTTCATAAAGGCTTAACTAAAGTAAATGGTGAATGTTTTAACTGTGTCTCTTATTTATTATTACAAAGATTTACCCTGATCTCATTGCTACATAACAAAGTTTATTTCCACACCATAATGGTGAAATAATCGCTGAGCAAGAATTCTGGTTAACTTAACTTAACATGTATTCATGATTGCCTTCAAATATTCTATGAGACTAATTCCTGCACTTTGGCAAAAAAACATTTATTCCTGCAGTTTTGCAAGAAAATGCCAGGATCAACATAAGGAAAGATTGTGAATCTTGTTGACAAAACACTCACAGAATTCTTCATTATAATTTAATGTTGCATATATTAAAAGGAAGTATTTAATAAGATCAAGGTAAACAACACAAATTATATATTGGTTCTTATTACCTATTTCTCTTACAACTAAAGTACTGAATTGTCTTTAAGAGAAGCAACACATTATTATCTTGATTCTTTTTAAAGCATTCAGTCATTTCCTTAGATTAATTGGAATGAAGTTGTCACGTGATTTCTAGTTTAATTTCATGCTTGCAACATAGCAGTAATTTTTAAGAGGTTTTGCATTCTTTATTTCTTGAATCGCATTATTTTGAACGGGGCATACATTCCTTTGTCCCCTGGAAAACTGAGTAAGACTTATTGTAGGAATCAACTCAACCCAAAAGAGGAGCCAGGAGTAGATTCCTATAGTGTGTTTACTTTTCTTTGAAGAGTCTTGTTTATTTTTCCTGAATGATGCTTCTTTTGAATTTCTTGCAAAAGCTTGGTTTTTATTTGACAAATGTTTGAGGTTGTATTCTGGCATATATTGTGCTACGTCTCTAAGTCTTACGACCCCAGATTGAAAAATTAAATGTTAGTGTAAATCTTGCATTTATACTGTCAGACAACTAGTATCATAGATTGAGTCTCAGCTAAGTGACAAGAGGGTTGCACAGCAGGATGACTAGGAGTTGGCACGGGATGAGGAGGAGAGACTAGGATGAGCGAAGGCAAAAAATCAGTTAGTGACTCCCAACACGGGGAGGAAGAGAGCCAAATGGCCCAAGAAGTTGATTTAGGAGGCCTAGGGGTGAGTTGAGACTTTGAGCTCTATGTTCAAGAAGAGCAAGAAACTATAGAGGTACACCAGATATATGGAATTGATGATTGAGTTTTTGGACACATAGCCTTGTTATTATGAGGAGACAACTTCTCAATAGGTTTGGTGAGATGCCATGTTTCAGGAATATTCCTCCATCATGAAGAACGATGTCTGGGAGATTGTGCCATGGCTAGAGGGAAACTTAGTAGCAGGCTCATGTTAGGTGTATAGGGTGAAGCATGGAGAAAATGGGAGTGTGGAGAAGTACAAGGCCAGGTTTGTCGCCAAGGGCTTCTCATAGGTTGAGGGCATCATCTATGATGAGACATTTTCCCTAGTGGCTCATTATTCATCCATCAAGACAATTTTGGCACTTGTAGCAAATGGGATGGAAGATCCACCAAGTGGATGTGAAGACAACATTCCTCAATGAGGTGGTTGAGGAGGAGATTTGTATGGAGCAACTAGAGGGGTTTGAGACTTTCGGTAGAGCCACTCATATTTGTTTGTTGAAGAGAACCCTATATGAGCTCAAGCAGGCTCTGAGAGCATGGTACACTTGCGTTGATAACTACCTTCAGGGATTGGGCTTCACTAAGAGTGAGGCAGATGCCAACCTGTACTACATCATGGTTGGAGAGATTCCACTCATTATAGTGCTCTATGTTGACGCTCTTATATTGAGTGTAACAGATAGTATGTTTCAGGATTACAAGGAAAACCTGGAAGGGAGTTTGAGATGAAGGATATAGGGCTTATGCACTATTTCCTTAGGTTGGAGGTATGGCAGGGTGATGGGGATATCTTCTTGGGACAGGGGAAGTGTTGAGCATTGGAAAAGGTATGTATTTACCATCTATTTCTTTATCTTTTCCTTTAAATTATAACTTCTTTACATTCTAAGATGGTAGTATGTTAAAGGATTATGATAGAATTAAGGAGATTTGTGATTGATGAAAAATGATTAATTATTGTCTTTTTCTATGCAGAAAGTGAAGAAAATGGGAAATCACTATTCCAGAGGAAAAATAAAAAGTAGAAGCAACTATTGTCCCTTTGATAGGAAACCGCATCCAGACAAGGAAATCAAGATCAAAGCGCATGGACCAGGAAAAGGAAGAAGAAACAGGGCATCAACGCAAGAGGACAAAACTATAACTGGAAATCAAAGACAAAGTGAATCCCTCAGGATCCTTTGATCCTGAGGGATAGTTGTTTCAAGGCTTATCGGTACTCTTGATACTTCTGCATGGCCATTATAAAAAGGGACAACACTGGTAGCCCAGGGGGCGGATTTTATTGTCAATTTGTAGAACTTATTATTGTAAACTTAACTTTGATCATCGACTCTCTTTGAAGAACGATCATTGTAACTCTGCCATTTATGATTAATATATAACTTCGTTGTTATTCCATCTTTTGATCCTAGAGTAACAACAGTTGTGCTTCCCTGGTGGCTAAGGGCCCAACAATAGTGGAATGGCTAAGGGCCCGGCCCTAGTGGATCACTTGCTTTCTGTATTATTATTTTACAATTACAGTCGTGTGTGATTTGATTTCCTTTGCATTTCCTTAACTTGCTTTATTTAGTAATCTTTTGTTTCTAAACATTTTGTTGAATTGCTCTGTTATATCGAATTAGTAATTGGATAGCAAGATTATTCTTTGCAACTGAAAATGTTATGCTATTCATTCTAAAATAATATCGCATTGTCTAATTCGAATATTGTTATTCATTTACAGATTGATATTGTTGTTCATTTATAGATTGATATTGCTATTCATTTACCGATTGGTATTGTTGTTCATTTAGCTACGGTTTACTTACAATTGTGATTGTTGTTCATTAGATTACTTTTCCGTTATCATTGCAATTGTCGTTCCTTTATAACTGTGGTTAATACTCTATATACTAGAATAAGATTATTGATTCTATAGTCGCTGTGTGTTTACATTTGATTAAGTTTGCTCTTCAATTTATGTAGATCTATTTTGGTTTGTTGTTCCTTTCTTAGATTACTGCTCAATTCCTTTATTAGTTAAAGATTGTTTTTCAAATCCTTTCGGTTAAGATTGTTATTCAGTTCATTCATGTAGATTAAGCTTTGTTGTTCGATATTTTCAATAGATTAGTTGTTGTTCCTTTTCTGCCAATTGAATTGTTATTTCCAGCATTTGCTTTGGTGTGGATAGGAAGATCTACAACTGTAACGAACATTGACTATTGTTGTCTACATTCTCAGATTGGAGGTCTTGTCTTTGATTGATTTTCATTTACATCAGTTTACAAAGGAAAGAGTTCTCACTACTGCATCCTTGACTGATGATTGTTATAGTTTCTTGATCTAGTTACAAAGCATTTAAGTTTCTTGCCATTACAATTAGATTTTGTTTCCAGCATTCATTTACTTTTGTAAGCACTATACTACAAGCATTACTCTCAAACAAGTGACCGCCTCAGACTGAGTACACTCTTGAGATAAAAAATCGTACCTGGATTGATAATTAGTGTAGGGTAAATAGAGGTTAAAAAAGACCCTTTTTATCACTCAACAGGAAGTACACTACAAATATTCTTAGGAGGTTTCATAGGAAGGATTGCAGGCCCATGACCATGCCTCTAGTCATAAACTAACAGAAGGTGTATGCTAGTATAGAAGAGCAAGTAGATACTAAATTGTATAGGAAGCTCATCGGGTCGTTGATGTACTTAGTCAACACATGAACTAGTATTTTTCTTGCAGTGAACCAGTTCAATCAATTCATGATGGAGTTGACTAGAGTTCACTGGGTTGTTGGAAAGCATGTTTTGAGGTATCTCAAAGGCACAAAAAATTATGGATTATGGTATAGATAGGTCGATGGAGTGGGGTTAGAGGGCTTCACATATGCAGATTGGGCAAGGAGCTCCACAGATCATAAGAGTATTTTAGGTTGTGTCTTTAGTATTGGGTCAACAGTTGTTTCTTGGCTTAGCAGGAAGCAGAGATCAGATGCACTCAGTTCAACATAGGTCGAGTACATGATTGCTAGCTTGGTAGCAAGTGAAGCCATCTAGATGAGGAAGTTGCTAGTGGGACTTTTCAGACAGTTGATGGAGCCTACAATGATACATTGTGATAATCATAGTTACATTAAACTCTATGATAATTTAGTGTTTCATGATTGTTCCAAGCATATTGAGATTAGTAATTGTATGCAAAAGGGATAGTGAAGCTATTGTACATTCCAACAAAGGAGCAGACAACATATATCTCGACCAACACATTGGGAAGAAGAAGTTTCGTCTATTTCAGAGATAAGTTGGGAGTTGTACAGAATCCCTTCCTCACCAAGAGGGAGTGTTGAAAATGTAGCGAGTGAAGGTCTTCTGGGTTGTGCCTTAGCCAGTGAAGTCCTCAAGTTAGTCTTTCTCTATCATGAGTGTGAGTTCATTGCATAAAATCGATGAAATTATAATTAGCTAAAATGAGCAATTTGAAATAAAAAATCTTCTCACATAAACACCAAAATTCTCTACCAAAAATAGTAGAATACGAACAAAAATAAAAGCACAGTCACACAATTCAACAAATACATAATTGTATAGGGAAACCAACTAGGAAAACCCTCTACTTGTTATTGAGAATTATTGAAGAATATTGAGAAATGAATCTCATACAATACAATAAAGTTTCAGTAGAGAGAAAACATGTTCTCTCTGCTTACACTAAGATAAAGCACCCTTTCTTGCACCTTGATCCCTTCCTCCTAACCCAAGGAACTCGTCCTTCTTCAAGCTCCCACAAGTCTTTCCTAGGATCGTTTTCCTTCTCGCACAAGCTTGTGCTTCCTATTGCTTGGTCTCACCAACACGTGCTCACCAAAACAATGATTAAACTAGTGCCTTCGTTCCTCCTTTTAAAAGAAATTTGAATGGTTAGTGAGTTCTATATTAGGTAAGTCGAACTGGTGGTTCACAAGTTAAGAAAGGCTCACTGCTAGTCTTAACTCATCCTTCCTAAATTTTAGGAGGCTAACTCGAACTCTTAGTCTCATTCCCAATACAACTCACACTAGAAGAGAAGTAACTCGGCCTTCTATTTTGACACATTGGTTAACTACTTCATAACTCATCCTGCACTCCTAGCTTTTAGGAGTTTGAACATGCTTAAGAAGAAACTTGTTCTCACTCCTTGATTAAGGCAAAAATCAAGGAACCCTTTTCTAGCTAATACTCCCTCTTAGCGAGGAAGGTGTTCCCAGAAGAACCTTATCCACTTGGATATGTCTTCAACATTACCATGTTCTTCATTGTTGCAGTTGCTCCCACTAAACTAGAAGGCTTCCTTGCTTTATTTTGCAGAACTCGCTTTGAAGACTTGTTCTTTCCCACCATGCTCTGTGAGTCCACCACTTTAGTCATAAGTGCCATGTACCCTGTGTAACTTTGTGGTTGTTTCTTGATGTTAAGAGACTCAACTCTATTCTGATCTCCCTTAACCAAATCCTATACCCACTTGGATCAAACTTTCCCTATACAAGAAGTTTTCCACTGAGTGGCTGCCTCCACTCACCTTGGGCTATGGTCCTCATCATCATCACCCTGTTGGTCATCCAAACTGCTAACTAGCTTAGACTGAAACTGAGATACTGGCTAAGGCTCCATCTTGAGAGCTCTATCTTGCTTTCACTCAACCACCAATTCTCTACTTTGTGCACTCCCTGCCTTGTTATTCAAGGCTGCAACTATCTTTACCTACAACTTATAGAGATTCTTCACCCTCACACCTATATGCTTGTTACATCTAGAAGCTAAGTGTTGGAGGTATGCCTTACTTCTACTGAAGATGATATCATATCCCTTGTCCTTAAGGGTAGCTACGGAAACAAGATTCTGCCTCAATCTTGGAGCATAGAGAACATCTCTGAGATGAAGAGGATTACTTGACTCCCTATGAAAACTAACAATACCAACTCCTCTAGCTACATATTGACCATCATCTCTTAGCTCAATTTGAAATTGCATGTCCTTCTCCTTCAGGTGGGGGAATTCTTCTTGTTCCTCGTCATGTGGAATGAAGACCTTGAATCAATATACCATATACTGCTATCTGTTGATCTTGCCATGCAAGCAATCAATGAGAAATATTTCTCAAACTGGGAAAAAAAATCCATCTACCTCTGCTAATGTAGTAACTTGATCCTTCCTGACCCCCTTCTTCTTACCAAGACACTTAGAAGCACAGTGTCCAAATTCATGGAAATGAAAGCACTTGATCTTACTTGGATCCTTCTTCTTTCCCTTCTAATTGGACTCGACCTCTCCTTGGCCCTTCTTTCCCTTGGCCTTTCTACTCATAGTTCTCCTCATCCTCTATCATAACGAATCTCCCTTCTATGGTTCCTCTTAAGATTTCTTCCTATATGCAGTTAAATTTGGAACCTTTCCCAATTTGGGAATTTCTCTCTCCAACCAGAACAATATCCACTTAGCAAAACATCAACATGAAGGAACAAAACATACCTTTGAGGAACACCTGTCCCTGCCCTCAAGTACTCCATTGTTCTGTAGTATACATATGAGGTCTAGATAAAACTTCATGTACAACTATATGTTACCCCTTCTAGCCAAAAAGAAAAAGACTGCGCACACCTCCCTTTTTCTTTGATGTAATTTCCATTAGGGGAGTTTTGAGGTCTAAAATGGGCCTCCTAGGGAAATTATAAAATAATAGTGAAAATAATAAAATAAGATTAGATTACATCATCAAATTTTAGAGGGAAAAAATAAAAAACAATTTTTTAACTCGTATTTTCAACTCATCTCCCTATGGGTTTACTCAAATTTCGAGCGGCAACACTCGTTGGATGCATAATTTGATTCCTCATCCAAAGAGTACCCATGTTGTATACTTTTGATGGACCTTGCTACACAAAAAATGAGAAATATATGAAAAATGTGATTGCAATAATGTTTTTTCATGTATTTCTCATTTTTCGTTAGTAGGGTCCATCGAAAGTATGCAACATGGGTACTCCTTGGAGGAAGAATTAAAATTTTCATCCAACAAGTACTCCTGCTCAAAATTTGAGTAAAACCTTAGGGAGATAAATTAAAAATGCGAGTTGA